>JAXQQM020065779.1:0-277500 GCA_034641835.2 Pinus albicaulis | reverse complement strand
GAACGTGAAAGACAACGTACGATTTTCCAGTTGAGGAAAATACCAAATATGATTCAACGTACAAATTTTCCCCATTGAACAACAAAAATACCAAATATGATTAAACGTACAAATTTTCCCTATTGAACATCAAAATAGCAAATATGATTCAACGTACTAATATCAGATATCAAATATGATTTTGTTTATTGGTATGCTTCATTAAACTTTCTCAACAGACTGTTGTTTGTTGGTATGCCTCATTAAACTTGCTCAAAAGACTGTTCCGCACAAGGTTGGGAAAGGAGACATTTGATAAGACTTAGACTTCCATTTTTCAAGATAAGATTTAGATTGCCAGGTTGAAGTAAATGATAATTGAAAGGCTAAAGTAAATGATAAGTGAAATGTGCGCTTAGAATTAGAAAATAAAAATATTGAAACTGTAGCAACAATAATAATGATAATGGAGCCACTATTTTTATAATACAAAAGTGAAAGCAAAAGCGGCTAGATCAACCACAAATACAAAATACGAGCGGTTTGGGATGAGAGAGAATTAATGAGCGCTTTGATAATGAGAGACAGGTGCTCATATACATAATGATGGCTTAACTCACACAACCCGAAAATAACTATGTCCATTAAGAATTTATATGTCCACTATGAATTATTCAATATAGCTTAACCGCACAAACGTGTAAATGAGTTATGGTTTAAAGGTTCAACAGATGGTTGACTTCGTTATTTTAAGATGAGGGAGGTTCAGCATATGGTTGACTTCGTTATTTTAAGATCAGGGCAAGAAGATCGAAAGAAAGGTAAATGAGATCAGGGCAAGAAGATCGAAAGAAAGGTAAATGAGATCAGGGCAGGGCAAGAAGATTGGAAAAAACGTAAACTAGATATAACATTCACATATATAAAATCGAAAGAAAAGTAAAAATTAAAAGGAAAATCGAAAGAAACGTAAAAATTAAAAAGAATTAATGGGATTGGGTAGCTAGAACAGAACAGAGCAATTAAAGATTAAAGATCAAAGGACATAGTAGATTAATGCAATTAGGAATCCGAAGGTCAATTGCAGGAATGACAGATTGATATGGTGGGTCATGAGTTTGGCCTTTGACGAGGAAGGACAAGAACATTGAAAATTCAATTATACTATAAACTGAAGAATATAAAATAAATACAAGAAACACATACCTGCAACAAAGATTCTCTGGTTCCTTCCTTCTCTCTACTGTAAACACCTCACACAACTTCTTTCATTCGTCCATGCATCCATCCCTTCTCGCTGATGGTCAATTCAGTCATCTCTATCAAAACCTACAGACGTCAATTCAGTCGTCTCTATCAAAAGCTACAGACAAAGACCCACAAGAACGACGAGATAAAAACACTTCCACTCAGAGTTACAGAGAAAACACTTCCAATGCACATACGACAAAATTAGCTGCAAATACAAATACAGATGATACACATACGACAAAATTAGCTGCAAATACAAATACAGATGATACAGATGATAGAAGAAGATGATGATACAGATGATAGAAGAAGAATATGAACTATTCGTTGAGAGGCAGCCCCACACACATATATATATAGATTCCCTCAAGAAAAAGCTTGATGGACCGTTAAAAGGAGCGGATCACAGCTTACCACCACAACGTTTATAACCAAAAAAAAATCTTGAAATGCTTTTCAAGAAAGTCTTTCCACGTCCACGTCATCTGGTGGGTTTTCTTAAATTTTGAATGTTGCCGCTTGAATTTGAATTTAAGGTGGAAACTCTGAATTCGGTAATAATAAGTACTTTATTGATATTAAGTACTTTCTGGTTCTCTGCCTTCTGCTGTCAGCAATTGGGTGTGCATTCCTCCACTGTTTTGTTTCTTCCATCAATTTCGATGGTGCATTCAAATGCAGTAACACCGGGAGAATACGAAGAGGGTTCGATTCATGGGAGACCCAGGAGTGCCGATGTCTTCTTGGGTTTAGCAGTTACGCAATTTAATTTAAGTGTAATTAATATTTATGAAAGATTAGGTTAATTGGGTGAATTAAAAAATAATTGAATTACAAAAAATAAAACACAAAGCTAGTAATCCCATAAATATCTGTTATTACAATAATTTAACTCAGTTACAATCCCGCGTGGGAGAGTGGACTAGAATGGACCTGGGTGGCTTCTGTTCTAAGTCTAAATTATATTTATTCTTTACTAATATATATCTATTTTATTTTATTTGAAGTGGAATCACGATCACAATAAAAATGTAATGTTTCTTTTTTAATTAAATGGTTTTTAAATTATATTTACACCAAAGGTGTTATATTGGAAGAATTCCACTAGACCATCGTCAACATTTTCATTTTCTACCGTTCGTTCTGGGCACAGTTGTCATTGTTTTAAGCCGTTGATCTATGACATCCGTGTCACTTCCACTCCAGTTAGACAGATATTTCTGCCTCCCTCTGTTACCGTTGTCGCGGATGCCGGATGGATGTTTCCATTTTGCAGGAGTGGCTTCTCTATTATTAGCTTGCCGCTTACACGATTAGTATGTGCAACATTCCTCTTTTTCTTGTGACGCCTGTGGAACATTCCTATTTTTCTCGTGACGTCTGTGCAACATTCCTCTTCTGCTCTGCATCTAAGAAAGCCAAGAACGGAATCAAGAAACAGCCCCAGAGAGGCCTCAGTGTTGCCAAGCTTGAGAAACGGAGGTTGCAGGAGGAAAGCAGGCAGGAACAGGCCGTTTCTTGCCTCGCTTACGCTCATATGACTATCCCCTTGGATAGAACCTGCAGCGGCAGCTTTCTGCACCTGCAGGGAGTACGCCCAGCACGAGCTTATATTGGCCTTGGCCTTTCTCCTAAGCTCACAGCAACAGCTCGACCAGTAGAACTTGGTGCTAAGACTAGCCCTTCCCCCACTATATTGCAAGGATGGGATCGGTTTCCTGCAACTAATTCCATGGCGTTGTTGCGGCCTCCTCAAGATGGCAATTCGAGTAACACATACCCCTCCTTGGCCTCTTCTCCTTTCCTTCTCAGTAAGGCAACGCAGAGGTTTTTTGACGAGACGAGAACGTTAAAGGCGAGCATGGACATTTTTTCTGTTAAAGATCATGAGAAATTGGGTAGCTCCCCTAATGTAGTCAAATTATACACCAGTCCCATAGGTGGTGCGGGAGTTATCAAGAACGACAACAAAACGGTTTTCGTAGGTCTTAATGCTATGGAGTCTGTTGACGATGATGCCTCCAGTCCCGCGCCATTAAGAGAACTGCAGTTTCTTCGATTCCAGGTGGGTTTTCATTCAATAATATAGTAAGTTTTATTAACGTTGAGAGCAATTAATTACATGACCTAATCAATTGTCAAAAGCTGAAATGATATATTTATGAATCTGTTCATGGGAATCGATTCTCTGTACCTTGTTTTCAGGACCGTCTGTAACCAGTTAGGCATTGAATGGAGGAAGGTGACTTCTTTTCATTTTCATTACTGCGTTCTAGCGGTAGAAGAGATGCTTTTCTTGGTTTTGGTCGTGAAATTAACTCATTGATTGCAGAAGACTTCAGAGTACACTCCTGCACTCCTAATTCAAATATATACACACAAAAATTTAGAGTACTGCACTCCTAATTATATATACAACAAAGAAACCAATGGGCTTTGACAAAATATGTATATATCCTTATAATATGCTCAATATGGCCATGTTGTATATACATCGTGCAAAACCTCATTTATATATTTGTTGTGTTTGCTCCAATTGAATAAAAGAATCCAGTCAACCTATGACCAACCTCTCTGCGTTGCAGCGAAGTGTATCGTACACATAATATATGTACAAAAAGAAATCATTGGCTATAGTCGTTCATAAACATTGAATTCTATAACACAACTTTAACAAAAAATGACCTCAAGAAGAATGTGAATGCATGTGATGCAGAATGGCAGCCAGTCCATTGATGATAACAGCTCAGAGGAGCTCTCTGCTTTTCAAAACAATACGTATCAAATAGCTTGGTGTCAACCAAACAAGGTACGTCATTTAGAAGCTGGCCGGTTTTAGTTATCACAGATATTGCATCACTGTTATTTCTGGAGTTGCACTGTTATCAAAACCAGTAATGTCTCAAATTTTTATTCGGGTTTTTATGGGAAATATTTAAAATGACTCTGGAAACGAGTGGAGATGAACTGAAATTATTTTATTATTTAGAGTGATTTTTCCATTTGAAATTAGGAACTTGTCTGACATTTTTATTTTTAATTTATGACTTGATTTCTTCGGTGAAGCAAAGCCATATGCCAATCTATACATTTTAAAGTAAGGAGCAGGTTTATGGGATGTTCAATATACTTGAATTTAAAAAATATATATCACCAGAATGTTCAATATGCTTGGTTTGACACAAGTATAATCTTTCATAGCTATAAAAATTTAGTGAAAACCATATTAAAATTTTGACTGGTACTCTGTAATGAAAACCATTAAAATTTAGACTTTACTATGTGAAAAGTGTAACTTCTAATGGAAATGAACAAATTTCATACTTTATGGGTAAATTTTAAAGTTAAATTTCAGTAGTCTTATAAATTCATTAATGATGAGTATTGATTAGTTTTTTCGTAATATGGTGTTTAATTCTGGGAAGCATGGAGTACCTTCGAAATAGTTTTAAAAATTCCGTCAACGATGGTGATTGGTTTTTTTAATGATGAGCTGGAGCTAGAGCTGATTCTTTGGAGTGACGGACTTTTGAATTGTATGCTTTTGGTTTGCATTTTATTTCGTGTGTCCAGATGGATTTGTTTTATCTCCACTTTTTTGAATAGCCGAAGTTGTTCAGATTTGTGATGCATTTCATATGGATATATGAATATGTGTAACTCCCCACACAGAAGAAAATTATTTAATAGAGTTATCCAAAATATGTATTCACCAAACAAAATCCCTCATTACGTGGCTTAAATTCCACAATTACTTGCTCCTGTTTATCTAAATTCATAAACATATATTGGGGAGAGGATCTTCTCAGTTCTTCTATACCTTCGGTTTATTCTTGCACCTTTAGGGGAAACTTCTAGTTATTCTTTAATAATATATATCTTATTTTATTTTAGTTGAAGTGGAAATGTAAAATTTCTTTTCTAATTAAATCGTTTTTTCTTAAAAAAAATATAGAGAATTGTAAATGATATAATAATTATGATAAAGCTTTATTAAAGTAAAATTTGATTGAAAATTTAAATAAGGGTTTTGAAATTTTTAATTTTTGATGTAAAATAAGAAGTTAAGAAAATTCAAATTATTGTTAATAATTTGAAATTACATTTTAATAAGGTTGTGTATAGAAAATGTTTCAAGTGAAAAGTGATTTTTTCTATTTTCAACTTATTCAAAGTCACGTAAATCATTGTATTTGAGTTTCTAAATAACTCAACTTCACAATTTTAATTGTTATGGTATTTTATTTCAAAACTATAAATTAATACTATATTTATATATTTTTATAATAATTTTTTTTAATTCTTTATTGTACAATCTACCTGTAACTCTGAAGGAAGCAGTATTCTATTCTTTCTATATATTTTTATAATAACATTTTATTTTATTTTTAATTTTTGTACAACCCACCCTACAACCTTGAAGGTTCATTCTGCAACCCACCCAATATGGAAACATAGGTAAGTTCGTCCCTCCATTCCTCTCCCTTTAAAATTAAAATTATGTTCTAAATAGAAAATTAATGTGCACTATAATCTAAAAAAATGAATATATTCTAAAGTAATTAAAAGTAAAAAAAATGTGTGAATGAGATGTTTAAATCTTTTACTTTTCAAAAATATTTCAACAAAATATTTAAATAAAGTATTTCAAGATTTATGTTAACTAATTTATGTGGATATCAACTTCATATATTTATATATATATAAAAAAATACGTTTTAAAATTTTTTATTTGGTCCTATATATACTCTATTTAGTGTTCAAAAATACAATTTAAACAATGAAAAATAATACATTCTATCTTCCACTCTAGTTCAATTGTATTTTGAAGAAATTTGTGTTTGTAAGTGTTGCTTTCATGTCATATGTACTTCCCACTCTAAAAAACGTTTCATTATATTTTGCACTGAAATTTGTGTTGGAAGTGATGCTTTCATTTCATATGTACATGAAGAAATTCGTATTGGAAGTAATGCTTCCATGTCATATGTAAGTGTCATTGTGAGTCCCAAGGTGTCAATCTATAAGTTGTTTATTCCTATGTTACTAATTGGAATTGTGTATTGTGTCATGTCTGAGCCATCAAAATTTGTGTTGGAAGTGATGCCTCCATGTCATATGTAGGTGAAGAAATTTGTGTTGGAAGTAATGCTTCCATGTCATATGTAAGTGTCATTGTGAGTCCTAAGATGTCAATCTATAAGTTGTTGATTCCTATGTTATGGTGGGTGTGTATTGTGTCATGTGGTATCATTTGTAAATTCAATTTTCTATGTACTATACTGTTGTAACTATTGTAGTGTAAAAAACGTGTGTGCTTGTTGTGTGCAACCATTGTCTCTAGCTCTCTTCATATTTTAGAAATTTCATTTCTTTTGGCTCATGTTAGATCCGTACGTAAGATGGATCTATGCTCGTTAGGTAGAAGAACCTAAAGAAGGGTTTATGCAAAAATCTAAATTCTACACCTCGAATCAATTTAGTCATTCCAAGAACCATTGATATTTCCACATTCTCTTCATAGTTTGGTGAACTTATGGTTTTTTTCTACTTCACTTGAAATTTAAAATTTATAGTTTATATACCAAATTTTTTGCATAATCATCCTCATTACTAAATATTTTGGTATATATTTAATTAGTGAATGGATATTTGGATAATGAAAAAATTAGTTTTTCTCTTAAATACATACTGTATTTTAATCTTATTTATATATAAAAAAACATACAAATATCAATTTAATGTTACATATAATAGGATCAAAATGGTGATAATAATATTTTAATTTTTTTTTCCATAAGTTAATCAAGTTTGATTTATACTAACTAGCTTTAATATTAATTTAAATTTACTTGAAAATATAAATGTCTGTCTCTCATCTCAATTTTTTTTGAAATATATTCTTATTTAAATAATATATAAATTTTAATTTTATATTTATTTATTTAATTTTATTTATAAAATTAACATTTAAATAAATTAAATTAAATGTTAAAAATATGTTTTATATATTAAGCTCTTCTCAAAAAAATGCTTTCTATACTAGGTGAAACATTCTTTTAAGTTAAATACATAATTCTGAATGAAAATTTAAATATTTTTTGTTTGTTAAAGTATTGTGATTAACCTATGATTTAAGAAAGTATGACTGATTTAGGTGTTCCCTTTCCCTGTTTCAGGGTATGCTAGTATTACAAGGTTACCAGAGAAGCACTAATTCTTATATCTCTTTATTTCTATCTTAACACATTAAATATAATTGATAGTCTTCATTACTAGCAAAATTACTCTTTTAAGTTTTATTTTGTTTTAATTGAAAGTCACAAGTTTTACAATATGATGTTATATTTTACCCATTTTCAAATGAGTTATTTTACCCATTTTCAATACTAATTTAATGTGTAGTATAATTAATAGACAAAAATGATTTTTTCACATTGTTTTGGGTTAATTTTAACTAAAATTTGGTAAAGATATTTAAAAGCTTGAGTTTAAGTTGTTTAATACATCAAATTATAGTGTCCCGGGGATTAAATATATTTATACATTCAAATTATATTTTAAACAAAAAATAATCATAATCTTGTTCCAAACTGAATCCCCAAATTCTAGTGAAAAATTTCATTTCATCAATTTCATTTCATTTCAACGTAAAGATAAGGCCAAACTTAATTTATAAATTTACATTGGAAATATACTCCTTTTAATTGTTATATTGCTAATTTATATAT
Source organism: Pinus albicaulis (assembly GCA_034641835.2). Lineage (NCBI taxonomy): Eukaryota > Viridiplantae > Streptophyta > Pinopsida > Pinales > Pinaceae > Pinus > Pinus albicaulis. Next base: position 269,539 of record JAXQQM020065779.1, on the reverse strand, counting down.
TTATAAAGTTTTTTTTTTTTTTTTAAATAGTTTGTTTGGTTTTAAAATAGTTTCTATATTTTTCTTCTAATTTTAAATATATATTGTCCATGTTTATTTGGTTTTTTGATACAATATCTAATGGCTAACATTTTATCAAAAAACAGATCCTAGAGGTTGAGAAAATTCATAGTTAAAAGAATGTATTCCTTAGAAAAAACCAATTTCCAAAATTTCATCTTTGTATTTTACAAACAACTATAATTTTTTTCTAGTGCATTATTCCATTTAGAATATGATTCTTATAGATCATATCCTTACATACAAATAAATTTGCATGCTACGCATTTCCATTGTCGTTTAGGGCATAACTTCTCTCCTTTATGAGGTCACTCTACATTTATTTTATTCCTCCTTGAGTGGAAACTACTTTAAAACTATTATTTTCGACAACTCTAATCTATATGGAATATCCTCAATACTTTCAATGTAATTGACAACCCTAACTTATTTCACTTTTAGTAGGGTATCCACTTTAAAACTATTATTTTCGACAACTCTAATCTATATGGAATATCCTCAATACTTTCAATGTAATTGACAACCCTAACTTATTTCACTTTTAGTAGGGTATCCCCTTATAATTTTTTCCATAACATCTATAACTCATTTCATTTTTAATTAATCATATTTGATATAATGCAACAGGAAACAATGCAATTTAACTCGTTTAAGAAAACATAAATTCCATATATGACTACATAATTGCCATATGTGACCATAGTCATCTGTAGACATGATTTAACCAATAGGAACAAATTTTCAATTCTACTTTTTGCATCCCTAGTTACAAAATATATAGAAATATCTTAGATTGCATTGTTAGGGACTAGACACTAAATATGAAAGCACACAAATTAATAAGAAGACTTTATTTTATGATAAAATACACTGCTACATGATTATTTCTTAATGTTTAGCCCAAAAATAATGTTTTTGTATATTAAAACTAGTTTTGATTGTTTTTTCATTTCATGATGACAATCACTTGCAACATGATAAGAATAAGAAGACAAAATGTTGAAATCCAAAATTTTGAGATTTCATAAACATACTTAATACTTAATAACTATTCATTCTTGATCATTGTGTTAGATATTTACGCCTTAAGGCATTTTTATATGAAAAATACTTTTCATTTTCCCACCTTTCATCACTATGTGCCATTAAATTATATGTTAGACAATCAGAGAATGTTTAATCGTTGGATAGGCAAAAGCAGTTAGAAAAAAAGATTACGGTAGTCGGAAGGAAAGGACTATTACAGTTTACACCCTTATCGCCTTGCACACAAATTCGATCCCTCAGGAACGGTTTAACGCAGTGGATTGCAGGCTCTGGGGCTCCCCACCTTCACGAATAGTTTCTTCTTCACGCAGTGGATTGCGGGTTGTGGGGCCTCACTGACTGCGACTGCGAATTATTTTTATTTCCTGAAATCCAAATTGCAAATAATAGCAGACACTTTCCCTATAAACAAAACCATTGGAAAGAAATTTGTGTAGAAATTCTAAAACCATTTTATTGACAGAATGGGCTTAATCCGATAGCATCAAGACCGTGATTTAGATACAAATGATATTGTCTTCCAGGTCTGATCAAGATACGAATGATATTCTCTTGCAGCTCTCATCACAGGGCACGATGAGCTGGATTTCGACTTTCTGGCGAATAAATTTGAAATAAATTTTGAGAGCTTGCTATTCTTTAGACTAATATATACGCAAATGAAAAAGGCTACTGCGGGTACCTGGTTTTATCCAACCACTGAATTCCATAACTATTTTGTTATCTAGAACCCTGTATATATATTGTATGCATATAGTGTTCAATTTATATATAACAAGTCAAAATATTTTAGCCACTGAATTCCACACCTAGGTGTTGTCTGAAATGTTGCATATTTGTTTGTTTATAATGTTTAATTTATATATAACCTATTAAAAGATTTAGATCTAATTTAAATAATTTATTGGGTAAGTTTAAATTTCGAGAAAAATTATAATTATTTTATATATAATATTTATAAAATAATTGTATTTAAATTTATAAATTCATTCCAGTTTTAATATATATATATATCAAAGTTTCGCTTTTTAATATTAATAATACTTGCAGATTTATGGTGGATGAGATGTCCATAAGAATTTTTATAACAACAAGGCCTTGGGCATTCCATATCGAGAAATGCAATAAATGGAAATTTTCTCCAGCATGGAATGGGACAGCTGGGCAACTCAAGGCTGTCTCTTAAAAATGCCGCAATTGTCAGACTTCTTAAACAACATCTTTAGAGCCCTTAGCCCCTGTTGAGAAGCGCCTGGTGAGCTGGTAAAAAAAAACTATATGATATACTACTTCATATACGATTACTCTGAAGATAAACAGAGATATCCAGTGCCTGCACCAGAATGTAAAATAAATGTTTAAGAGCAATTCACTGTGTACGTGAGGTTTGTACTTGCCATTTTCCCTCCCTCTCTCTCTCTCTCTCTCTCACTCTCTCTCAACACCCTCTCTCTCTCTCTCTAGCTCTCTCTCCCCCTCTCTCTTTCTCTTTGTCTCCCCCTTTTTCTTTATTTCTCTCTCTCTCTCTCTCTCTCTCTCTCTCTCCACCTATCTCTTTGTCGCTTCCCCCTCTATCTCTCCCTCCCTCTCTCTCTCTCGGCCCCCTCTATCTCTGTCTCTGTCTCTCTCTATCATCCCATTGCTCTCTCTCTCCCCGTCTCTTTGTCTCTCCCCCCCTCTATCTCTTCCTCTCTCTCTCTCTCAACCCACCTCTCTATCTCTCACCTCTCCATCTCTCTCTCTCTCCCGCCTTCTCTCTCTCTCTCTACCCCTCTCTCTTTCTCTCTCTCCCCCTCTCACCCACTCTCTCTCTCTCATCCCTTTCTCTCTGTCTCTCACTATCTCTTTGTCTCTCTATTCCTGTCTCCCTTTGTCTCTCCCCCCCTCTATCTCTCACTCCCTCTCTCTCTCACCCCCCCTCTCCATCTCTCTCTCTTGCCCCCTATCTCTCTCTCCCCCCATTTCTCTCCCCCCTTCTCTCTCTCTCCCTCTCCCCCCCACTCTCTCTCTCTCTCTCTCTCATCCCTTTCTCTCTGTCACACACTCTCTTTTTGTCTCTCTATCCCCCTCTCTCTTTGTCTCTCCCCCCACCCCTCTCTCTCTCTCTCTCCCCCCCACCTCTCTCTCTTTCTCTCTCTCCACCCTCTCTATCTCTCTCTCCACCCTCTCTATCTCTCTCTCCCCCTCCCTCTCCCTATTTCTCTCTCTTTCTCTCCCCTTCCATCTTGCTCTCTCTCTCTCTACCCCTCCATTACACCCCCTCTCTCTCTCCTCCCCCTATCTCTCGCCTTTCTCTCTCCCTCTCCCCCCCTCTCTCTTTCCATCTCTCTCTCTCTCTCTCTCTCTCTCTATATATATATATATATACCCCCCCTCTCATATATATATATACCCCCTTCTCTCTCTCTCCCCCCCCCCGACCCCCCAACACACACTCCCTCTCTCTCTCCGTCCCTCTCTTCCTTGCCATCTCTCACTCTCTCTCCCCCCATTATTATCATTATCGTTAAACGATTATTGTATCATTTCACATGAACAATCCGCATAATGTAGAAAAAAAAACATGTTATCAATTAAATATAAAAAATCATCATATTATCTAAAAATATACAATCATTATATCATCAAAGAAACAATAAACATATTATTATCATATAAAATATACAAAAGAAAAAAATACATACATAAACACATACATATTAGACATGCAAAATATTTCAACATTATATTATGTTTCACTACAATTATTTCATCTAATTAGTAAAGGCACACCAAGATATGACATAAACAAACAAAAGAAACTATGACATAGATCGGGCAGGTAACAAAGAAAGAGACATAGTAAAAATAAAGATAAAAATAAATAAAACATAAAAATTTAAGAATATTATATCTTAAAGCTAGACAAGTAGAGAAAGATGGATGAGATACATTAGGGAATTTTACTCCAATATATGGAAACAAAACCAAAGAATAACACATGAATGTAAAATAAATATAACAAATATGAGTGTTACTTATAGGTTAAGTGTTTGAACAAATCCAATAAGCTGAATATTTAAAGATATAATAAAATTATGGAAAAGTAGGTATAAGGCAAGAAAGATGAACGTGAAAGACAACGTACGATTTTCCAGTTGAGGAAAATACCAAATATGATTCAACGTACGAATTTTCCCCATTGAACAACAAAACTACCAAATATGATTAAACGTACAAATTTTCCCTATTGAACAACAAAATAGCAAATATGATTCAACGTACTAATATCAGATATCAAATATTATTTTGTTTGTTGGGATGCTTCATTAAACTTTCTCAACAGACTGTTGTTTGTTGGTATGCCTCATTAAACTTGCTCAAAAGACTGTTCCGCACAAGGTTGGGAAAGGAGACATTTGATAAGACTTAGATTTCCATTTTTCAAGATAAGATTTAGACTGCCAGGTTGAAGTAAATGATAATTGAAAGGCTAAAGTAAATGATAAGTGAAATGTGCGCTTAGAATTAGAAAATAAAAATATTGAAACTGTAGCAACAATAATAATGATAATGGAGCCACTATTTTTATAATACAAAAGTGAAAGCAAAAGCGGCTAGATCAACCACAAATACAAAATACAGAGCGGATTTGGGATGTGTGAGAGAGAATTAATGAGCGTTTTGTCTTGAGACAGTCTCATACATAATGATGGCTTAGCTGGCAATCCTGGAAAATAGCTATGTCCACTATGAATTATTCAATATAAAGCAACGCACAAACGTGTAAATGACTTATGGTTTTGAGAGTTCAGCACGATGAGGAACTTCGTTATTTTAAGATGAGGGAGGTTCAGCATATGGTTGACTTCGTTATTTTAAGATCGATCGAAAGAAAGGTAAATGAGATCAGGGCAAGAAGATCGAAAGAAAGGTAAATGAGATCAGGGCAGGGCAAGAAGATTGGAAAAAACGTAAACTAGATATAACATTCACATATATAAAATCGAAAGAAAAGTAAAAATTAAAAGGAAAATCGAAACATAAAAATTAAAAAGAATTAATGGGATTGGGTAGCCAGAACAGAACAGAACAATTAAAGATTAAAGATCAAACGACATAGTAGATTAATGCAATTAGGAATCCGAAGGTCAATTGCAGGAGTGACAGATTGATATGGTGGGTCATGAGTTTGGGCTTCGACGAGGAAGGACAAGAACATTGAAAATTCAATTATACTATAAACTGAAGAATATAAAATAAATACAAGAAACACATACCTGCAACAAAGATTCTCTGGTTCCTTCCTTCTCTCTACTGTAAACACCTCACACAACGTCTTTCATTCGTCCGTGCATCCATCCCTTCTCGCTGATGGTCAATCCAGTCATCTCTATCAAAAACTACGGACGTCAATTGATCGTCTCTATCAAGCTTCTGAGACAAAGACCCACAGAGCAGCCCAGAGATAAAACACTTCCACTGGTCTGGAGAGAAAACATTTCCAATGCACATACGACAAAATTAGCTGCAAATACAAATACAGATGATACAGATGATAGAAGAAGATGATGATACAGATGATAGAAGAAGAATATGAACTATTCGTTGAGAGGCAGCCCCACACATATATATATATAGATTCCCTCAAGAAAAATCTTGATGGACCGTTAAAAGGAGCGGATCACAGCTTACCACCACAACGTCTATAACCAAAAAAAATCTTGAAATGCTTTTCAAGAAAGTCTTTCCACGTCCACATCATCGGGTGGGTTTTCTTAAATTTTGAATGTTGCCACTTGAATTTGAATTTAAGGTGGAACCTCTGAATTCGGTAATAATAAGTACTTTATTAATATTAAGTACTTTCTGGTCCTCTGCCTTCTGCTGTCAGCAATTAGGTGTGCGTTCCTCCACTGTTTTGTTTCTTCCATCAATTTCGATGGTGCATTCAAATCTGGTAACATAGGGAGAATACGAAGGGTTCGATTCATGGGAGACCCAGGAGTGCCGATGTCTTCATGGGTTTAGCAGTTACGCAATTTAATTTAAGTGTAATTAATATTTATGAAAGATTAGGTTAATTGGGTGAATTAAAAAATAATTGAATTACAAAAAATAAAACACAAAGCTAGTAATCCCATAAATATCTGTTATTACAATAATTTAACTCAATTATAATCGCGCGTGGGAGAGTGGACTAGAATGGACTTGGGTGGCTTCTGTTCTGAGTCTAAATTATATTTATTCTTTACTAATATATATCTATTTTATTTTAGTTGAAGTGGAATCACGATCACAATCAAAATGTAATGTTTCTTTTTTAATTAAATGGTTCTTAAATTATATTTATTCTTTAATAATATATATCTTATTTTATTTTAGTGGAAGTGGAAATGTAAAATTTCTTTTCTAATTAAATCGTTTTTTCTAAAAAAAAATAAAAATAGAGAGAATTGTAAATGATGTAAATGATATAATAATTATGATAAAGGTTTATTAAAGTAAAATTTGATTGAAAATTTAAATAAGTGTTTTGAAATTTTTAATTTTTGATGTAAAATAAGAAGTTAAGAAAATTCAAATTATTGTTAATAATTTGAAATTACATTTTAATAGGATTGTGTATAGAAAATGTTTCAAGTGAAAAGTGATTTTTTCTATTTTCAACTTATTCAAAGTCACGTAAATCATTTTATTTGACTTTCTGAATAACTCAACTTCATAATTTTAATTGTTATGGTATTTTATTTTAAAACTTTAAATTAATAATATATTTTTATATTTTTATAATAACAATTATTTTTTTAAATTTTTTTGTACAACCTACCCTATAACTGTGAAGGCTTATTCTACAACTTATTCTATATAATTTTATAATAACAATTATTTTTTTTTAATTTTTTTGTACAACTCACCCTACAACCCTGAAGGCTCATTCTACAACTCACCCAGTATGACAATATGTGTAAGTTCGTCACTCTGTTCCTATCCCTTTAAAATTAAAATTATGTTCTAAATAGAAAATTAATGTGCACTATGATTTAAAATAATGAATATACTCTAAAGTAATTAAAAGTTAAAAAAAATGTGTGACTGAGATGTTTAAATCTTATATTTTTCAAAAATATTTCAACAAAATATTTAAATAAATTATTTCAAGATTTATGTTAACTAATTTATGTTGATATCAACTTCATATATATATATATATATATATATATAAAATAAGTTTTCATGGGTAAAATTTTTATTTGGTACTATATATACTCTATTTAGTATTAAAAAATACAATTTAAACAATGAAAAGTAACACATTGTATCTTCCACTCTAAAAAAGTTTCATTGTATTTTGCACCTGAAGAAATTTGTGTTGGAAGTGATGCTTTCATGTCATATGTAGGTGAAGAATTTTGTGTTGGAAGTGATGCTTCCATGTCATATGTAGGTGAAGAAATTTGCGTTGGAAGTAATTTTTCCATGTCATATGTAAGTGTCATTGTGATTCCTAAGATGTCAATCTATAAGTTGTTGATTCCTATGTTATGAATTGGAATTGTGTATTGTGTCATGTCTGAGCCATCATTTGTCGAATTCCATTTTCTATGTACTATATATTGTAACTGTTGTGATTAATAAAAAAATAGTGTGTGCTTGTTGTGTGCAACCATCGTCTCTAGTTCTCTTCATATTTTTATAAATTTCATTTCTCTTGGCTCATGTTAGATCCGTACTTAAGATGGATCTATGCTCGTTAGGTAGAAGAACCTAAAGAAGCGTTTATGCAAAAATCTAAATTCTACACCTCGAATCAATTTAGTCATTCCAAGAACTATTGATATTTCCACATTCTCTTCATGGTTTTGGTGAACATATCGTTTTTCTACTTCACTTGAAATTTAAAATTTATGAATTTTATAGCACAATTTTTTGCATAATCAAATCTCCATTACTAAATATTTTGGTACATATTTAATTAGTAAATAGATATTTGAGATAATGAAAAAAAATAGTTCTTTTTTCTTAAATACATAACATTTTAAGCTTATCTATATATATATAAAACATATTAGATATCAATTTAATGTTACATATAATAGGATCAAAATAGGCTGATACTTTTCTACAAAATTTCAAACTCAGTTTATAATTTTGGCTATAATTTTTATTTATTTATTTATTTTTTTCCATAAGTTAATCAAAGTTTGATTTATACTAACTATTTTTTTAATATTAATTTAAATTTACTTGAAAATAAATATAAATAAAAATTTTAAATTTTTTGTATAGTAACAATTTTTTTATATATTGTCGTTTAGGGCATAAATTTCTCCTTTATGAGCTCACTCTACATTTATTTTATTCCTCCCTGAGTGGAAATTACTTAAAAACTATTATTTTTTGACAACTCTAATCTATATGGAATCTCCTCAATACTTTCAATGTAATTGACAGCCCCAACTTATTTCACCTTTAGTAGGGTATCCCCTTATAATTTTTGACATAACATCTATAACTCATTTCATTTTTTAATAATCATATTTGATATAATGCAATAGGAAATGATGTAATTTAACTGGTTTAAGGAAACATAATTTCCATATATGACTACATAATTGCCATATGTGACCACAGTCATCTGTAGACATGATTTAAACAATAGGAACAAATTCTCAATTCTATTTTTTACATCCCTAGTTACAAAATATATAGAAATATCTTAGATTGCATTGTTAGGGACTAAACACTAAATATAAAAGCACACAAATTAATAAGAAGACTTTAGTTTATGATAAAATACACTACTACATGATTCCTTCTTAATGTTTAGCCCAAGAATAATGTTGTTGTATATTAAAACCAGTTTTGATTTTTTTTTCATTTCATGATCACAATCACTTGCAACATGATAAGAATAAGAAGACAAAATGTTGAAATACAAAATTTTGAGATTTCATAAACATACTTAATAACTATTCATTCTTGATCATTGTGTTAGATATTTACGCCTTAAGGCATTCTTATATGAAAAAAACTTTTCTTTGGCCCACCTGTCATCAATATGTGCCATTAAATTATATGTGAGACGATCAGAGAATGTTTAATCGTTGGATAGGCAAAAGTATTTAGAAAAAAAGGTTACGGTAGTTGGAAGGAAAGGACTATTACAATTTACACCCTAACTGCCTTACACACAAATTCGATCCCTCAGGAACGGTTTGGGCTTGGCGCAGTGGACTGCAGGCTCTGGGGCTCCCCACATTCACGAATAGTTTCTTCTTTATGCAGCGGATTGCGGGTTGTGGGGGCTCATCAATTGCGGTCGTAGATTATTTTTATTTCCTGAAATCCAAATGCAGTTAAATGTCAATGAAATTGACAGTGGTTGTCAGACTAAAAGTATCGACAAAACTAGCAAAAGCAGCCAGTGGGCATCTTCAACAAATTTGCTAGTGGGCATCAACAAATTTGCCAGTGGGAAGTCGACAGCAAAGAAGCAGTGAACAGTTTTCAACACAACAAAAGAAACAGTTAAAATGTAAATGAAATTGACAGTGGTTGTCAGACTGAAAGTCTCGACAAAACCAACAAAAGCAGCCAGTGGGCATCTTCAACAAATTTGCCAGTGGGCATCAACAAATTTGCCAATGGGTAGCCGATAGAAAAGAAGCAGTGAATAGTTTTCAACACAGCAAAAGCAACAATGAGTTGCTTTTGACATCATCAGTCAGTGGGCTTTGAAAAAATTTTGTTAGTGGACAAAAGATGTTGATTTCATGCAAAGGACAGATGGATCCTTTTGCAACTTGGCACATGATGGAGTTATCAAGTGAAATTCAGAGATGAATCAGACATGCAGCTGACTCATGGTCTTTTCAAATTGCATTTTTTCAGCATCCAGCTTTGGCGGTTTTTCAGGCAATGTTTTTTGAGGATCAACATGAGAACTTGGAAGATGGTTCCTCGTTCTTATTTTGGATTTGTCATTGAAGGGGGGAATTTTTGCGTTTCTCAAATAACAATAATAAATCCAAAATAATAATTAAATTAATTAAATATTCCAAGTTAGGAATATGTACCTAACTCTTGGGTTGTTCCTCAAATATTGGAGATTATTTAGTAACTCCTATCTTGGTGGGTGTTTGGTGAGAAATTATCTCAACCAAAGTAGTCTAAGATAGCACGGACTATCTTAAGAGATTGTCTCTCATCTATTTAAATTGTAAACCAAATTATTTTAATAAGAGAGAATGAAGAGAATGCCATGAGGCTGAAGCCTCTTTTTCGCCATTGTTTTGTCTGGTTTTGTATCTGTGTTTTCTGTAATTTGTTTCCGATTTAATTCATTTTATAATACATAAAATTTCCCTATAAACAAAACCATTGGAAAGAAATTTGTGTAGAATTTTTGAAACCATTTTATTGATAGGATGGGCTTTATCCTTTCTCCCAGAGCTTGGCACAAAATAGTCTCGGTATGGACACAAAATCATGCAAAACAGAGTTGCAAATACTGCTTATATGTAGCTACAAACCATATTTGCAGAAGTGAAGCAAACATCATGCTTGTAGGTGGCATAAATGTTGCGATTATGATGGCAGGAGTGGGTGGATTATTTCCGTTAGGGCTCTTTTCACAGAGGACAGATAGCATCAAGACCATGATTTAGATACAAATGATATTGTCTTGTAGCTCCCATCAAGATACAAATGATATTGTCTTGCAACTCTCATCACAGAGCACGACGAGCTGGATTTTGACTTTCTGGGGAATAAATTTGGAGAGCCTATGATTCTTTAGACTAATATATACGCAAATAAAAAAGGCTACTGCGAGTACCTGGTTTTATCCAACCCTGTATATATATTGTATTCATATAGTGTTCAATTTATATATAACAAGTCAAAATATTTTAGCCACTAAATTCCACACCTAGGTGTTATCTGAAATGTTGCATGTTTGTTTGTTTATAATGTTTAATTTATATATAACCTATTAAAAGATTTAGATCGTATTTAAACAATTTATTGGGTAGGTTTAAATTTCTAGAAAAATAATAATTATTTTATGTATAATATTTATAAAATAATTGTGTTTAAATTTATAAATTCATTCCAATTTTAATATATATATCAAAGTTTTGCTTTTTAATATTAATAATACATGCAAATTTATGGTGGATGAGATGTCCAGAAGAATTTTTATAACAACAAGGCCTTGGGCATTCCATATCCAGAAAGGCAAGAAATGGAAATTTTCTCCAGTATCGAATTGGAAAGCTGGGCAACTCAAGGTCGTCTCTTAAAAAAGGTGCAATTTTCAGACTTCTTAAATAGCAGCTTTATAGCCCTTAGCCCCTGCTCAAAAGCGCCAGGTGAACAAGTAAAAAAAAACTATATGATATACTACTTCATACACGACTACTCTGAAGATAAACAAAGATATCCAGTGCCTCCACCAAAATGTAAAATAAATGTTTGGGAGCAATTCACTGTGTACGTAAGGTTTTTACTTGCCATTTTTATATTATATGAACTGTTTTTTTTTACTTTTAATTTTATATATTAGTAAAATAGAGTTTTATTAAATATTATTGTGATTAACATATAGAATCTAGTCATGGTGAATAACAGTTTTGCAAGGAGATGTTTTCATACAAACATAGATGTTTTCATGTGAGATGAGTTTGGTCATTTAAACTATCCAATGTAATAGTACAATGCCATTAAAAAGCATGAAATGTTTGTGTTTGTAATTTTTTTTATTATATGAGAAATTTATATTTACTTTTAGTAATAAAATATTAATAATATTATTTTTTATTAATTAAATATTTTAATTATTTATGTATTATAATAAAATAAAATAATTAGCCATTAATATATCTAAAAATGTTATTACAATTTCAACTCAAAATTATATAAATTACACTAAACAAGTATATAAAAAAATCATAAATAATAGATTAAGAAAACTGAAAACATATTAAAATTCAATATATATATATATATATATATATATATATATATATTAAAAAAAATAAAAAATATAATAAAAATATATCAACATTTACTTCAATGTTATTTCAATTTAATAAAATAAATTTGAATACTAATTGCTCTTGTAAAATGAATATTCATCTACTAAAAAAGGAGAAATATTCCACTAATATCCCTTTCCACTAAATGTGATCTCATGATTTAATGATATAGGACTTGTAGTCAACTAATTGTGTGTCCTTCCAGTGATTTAAATGGTAGGTAGAGTGATATTAACATAATTTGAATTTTTTTTATTTTTAAGGATATATGTGTATGATGGTGATGGTGTACTAGTTTGTTTTATTATTATTATTATTATTATTTATATATTTTATAATAATATTAAAAAATAAATAAAATAAAAATAAAAAATTTATTATTATTTTAAATAGTTATTTGATGGTAAAATAAAAAATTTAATTTTAATATAATTAAATTTTATGAATCATATTTTTGCTTTATATAACATTAAAAAAATATATATATATAGATAAAGGATATTTTAAACAATAAATATATATATATTTTTTATAAATTAATTTTTTTTTTTTAATTTTTTTTTTTAAAATGGTATTATAAAATATTAAAGTTGTTATTTTATATAGTTATTTAGTTATATGTTTAATTTTAAAATAAAAAATAACAAGTTAGATTTGTTGTTTTAGTTTAAAATTTATAATAAAAATGATTCTTTTTTTTATCCATTATTTTACAAAAAATTAGATAGTTTAATGTTTTTATTCAAATTTTCACTTTAAAAATATGAAAATTCCATCCCTTTCTTTTAACATGTTGACATATGGAAATAAAAAAGTGAATAATTATGTTGTAAGGTGTCTCTATAATTATGTTGTAAGGTGACTCTTTTGACTCCAAAAAAAAAGTACAAAGATTTGTAATAGATAGTTATAGAGCTTCCTCTTATTTTTCTATATGTCGTTGCTTCTATGCTTCTTCCTACATTGCCTTCCTCTTCTTCTCATATTCATCCAGAGTTCTCTGTCTTTGTTCTTTCACTTTCTTATATGCATGTAGTTTCTCTTCAGTCTCCTTATGTTGTGTGTATGCCTCTTCCAATCGCTTCCTTGTTTCCTCACTATCTCTCCTTTCTATTAGTTCCATTTTCCTCTTTTTTGTTGTAAGTTCTTCTCATTTATTCTTTTGTTATTCCTCTTTGCACCTTTTCTCATCTGCCATTTTTCTTAAATTTTCTTGTTGCAAATTGGTCTTTGCTTCTATATCTGTTTTTAACTATAACTCAACACCATAAGAAAAGGTTCCTAATTGAGAAGAATTCTTTGCATGATATTTTGGCAAAGCATGTCCAACTGGATTTTTTCACACCACACCATTTGATATTGATTTGTGACTACAATCACTAGTGGCCCTAATCGTTTCTTCTCCTTCTTTCTTCACTCTATTACATTCTTGTTTGGCTTTTTCCTGAAATTTCTTCTCATATTCACCATGCCTTGCTAACTCTTTCCTCATTTTATGTTCATGATCTCTTTTCTCTTCCAGTCACTTTGCAACTTCAACAACATTCAAAGTTTTCTCTTTGACATCTCTCTTTCCCGTCATGATTGATGATGCTATTAGTTTCTACAGGACCAATGGAATAAAATATCTCGCATTAGAAAAAATATTTTTGGATTTATAATTGTTCTTTGTAGGTAAAATATGACCTATAATCCTTTTTATTGTGATCGCTTATAACCTTCTTCTTGACAGATGAACCATAATTTTTTTGAAACTCATTCATTGATATAGAAGGCTCTATGTTCTTCTTCTCAAGTACAACCTCCTTCATTATTAAAAAAATTAGAATTATTTTTGTTTAGATAAGATTTCTTTGGGAGAAAGTTTCATCATGTATCTGTGTAATTTGTGTCAATTCTTTCAAGTAACTTTCCATCCATAAGAGTTGTTACGAGTGAATTTTGTTTTTCTAAGGAGTTATCCATCAGAATTTTCTTGGCACCCAAAACACTTTTCTTAGTTGGTGATCCAAATCTATTTTTAAAATGTTTTACTGAAATTGGATGATCCATACTCTCCTCCTTTGGCACTATTTTCCTCTTCAATGGGAAAACATCCAAAATTCACTTTGAACATATGACCTTTTCTTAGGAAGATTTTGGAGTCCATGTTCATTGAATTTATATATACGAAGCCCATGGGCTATCATATAACAGAAATTTCTTGCATATCTCTTTCCTGGATATTCTCTAGGGCTTTATTTATGTTCTTTAAGTCCCATGGCATGAGAAAAACATGAATTTAATGGAACAAGTTTTTTTCACTTCGAGATATGAATAGGAACTGGAGTGAGGGGGTGAAAATATTTTCACAACTCAGTAGCTTTAACACTTTCCTTCGTAGAGGAATATTTCCCATTCTTATCTTCAATTATTTCATATTCCATATCTATCTCCACGGACTTGTTCCCTTTCTGTGACTTTAAATTTTTGTCTTTAGATAAGATCTGATTATGAAAGACTTCAAATTCCTACAACATTTTTACATCATGCAAGGATGCTAATGTCATACTTTGAAACGGCTTGTTCTAAGCAACTGAATCAATAGTCTGTTTTGTTCATGAAAAGATGCAATTTGGTTGCACTAACTATGCAATCCCTAAGCTTCATATTGCACCCTTTGCAAATCCATCGATTGATGAGTTAGGCTTGGGCTATCAATCAAATTCCAAACTAGTCCTTTTCTTCCTTTGTGAAATTTTTGAAATACTCACATCAACCTCATATGAGAAAATTTCATTAGACTCAAGTACAGTTGGCTTTTAATGATTGAGAGGCTTCCAATTAAATAAAATCAACTTAGCTAGACTACATTGAGCCCCCTCCCTAACTACACCTCCATTCAATAAAGGTGTGTTGTCCATGTAATTGTTTTCCATCCCACTTAGTCCCTTTTCGAAATAGAAGTCTAAAACATTGGCATCTTCAGGTAAAAACAATAATCCCATTATTTTTGAATTAAAAGCACATTATTCAGTCACTCCATCACATCAAAGTTTTTCAATATTGTATAATATCATCTCCACTTTTGTGCAGGTTGTAACACGATAATCCCTGAGCTGAGTCAATTGACATTGTCCTTCCATGGATAAATCATGCATTTAAATAAGAGTTAACGTTATCATACATATCTCTTTCTTCATGGAAATTTGTTTCTATTTCATCTTGGTAAGATATTTTTCAATGGGACAAATGAATTTTTTTCCCAAGACATTTTCTAATGGCATCAGAGTCCTCTCTTTCATTTCCCAATAGAACACTACAACAACCATGTTAGCGCCATTAGCTTCCATTGATAACTTATGGCCTCATTCTTCTATACAAGGGCTATGTGGAACTTCTTGAACCAACCCATTAGCTAGAAAAGGGTGAGCTAACTGATTGCCTAACAAAGGACTATTTTGGACTTCTTCAATAAACACAGTACCAAGTTTTTTCTCACTAGGAAAAATGCAATCTTTTCAAAAACCTTTTTCATATCTTTCATTTCTCAACAAACTATTTGTAACAGTCATGTCCCTCACAATGGCTTTCATTGAAAACTTATAACCCCTTCCTTCTATAGGAAGGCTATCTAGAAATTCTTGAACCAAAACATTATCTACCAAAGGGATATCTGTAACTTTTGGAACCAACCCATTACCTAGTAAAATAACATTTTCAGAAATTGGATGGCTACCCTCATCATAAAATACTAACCTTTCCAACACCATCGAAAGGCATTAGACAAGCCACTTTTACAATACTAGTCATGATTGGAGGGTATCTCTTGAAAAAAGTCTCATGCTTCTGGGTATTTTCAGTCACATTTGAGGCCTCTAGATGTTCTGCATCACAATTGTCAACACTTCTTTGACAATCATCTCTTGGAACTGCCTCTTTTGTGCATATTTATTGCATTTCTTGATTGTCTACCTGTTGATCACTCTTATGATCAATATATTTGAGACCTCCATGACCTCATTCCATGGAAGCAAAATTCACCTTTCATTATTTCATAGTGCCTCCTTTTGTGCATATGTTATCCACTTACGATGTTTCCTTTACAATATATGGTGTCGTTGCAAAGGAAAAATAAAATCAATGGAAACAAAAGTTGTTTTTATATGGTTCAATATATTCTCTCACAATTTTTGTGGGACTTACGTTTTATTTTTAAAAACAAGAAAATCAACAATGCACTTTGTTGTTTAAAGCCAAATCTAGACAAAAATAAATAAGCAATTTCCTTATCCAAACAATTCTCCAAACCTAAAATTTAATTTTAAATAAATTAATTCATATTTATATTTTAAATATTCAATTAAATAACATAACATATCACATTTTCTTTCTTCTATGCTACGTCTTAAGGCGTTTCCTTTGCAACATATGGTGCAATTGCTAGTTTATTTTTGGATTTCGTAAGCATACTTAATAACTATTCATTCTTTATAATTGTGTTAGATATTTTCTATTATTTCTAGCTCTCCTATTTGTGTTCCATTGTCATGTGCATTAAGCAAAACTTGAGTCTAAATCACCTAGTTGTTGCTTATGGTGATAAAATTGAGTTTTCATGTATTTAATTAAGGACTCTAAATCATCTAGTTGTTTCTTATGATGATAAAATCACTTCATCTATGTTTGAGGCTATTATCATGGAACTTCCACCACTTTTCAAGTGTGTGTCCATTCAAAATTCAAATTTCAATGCTTGTTTTTAGGGAGGAAATAATGTAGTGGCAACACTATTTTGATACCTACTTGGGTTCTAGTGATCTGTTAATGGGGTTTTCAAAGTGTCCACCTTTACCAGCAACACCCTTTTATCATCAACCATATCTCTCACAAAGTGATATTGAACATCAATGTGCTTTGTCTTTGAATGATAAGCAGGGTTCTTAGCGAAGAAAATTTCACTTTGGCTATCATAGTCTATCCTTATAGATCGCTACACCAACCCCATACTTGAACACAATCTCTGCAACCAAATTGATTCCTTGCTTGCATGAGTGGATGCCATGTACTCTGCCTCTGTAGTTGAAAGAGCCACTATAGACTGTCTTTTACTCATCCAACTGACTGCACCTCCAAATAGGCTAAACACATACTCACTTGTAGATCTTCTTTGGTCCATATCTCCAACCCAATCTGCATCAACAAAACCACAAATTTCAAACACTCTTTCCAATCCTGGTCTTCCCTAGTCGCACAAGCCATAATCACTAGTGCCACGGAAATATCTGAAAACCCACTTCACTATTGTCCAATGCTCCTTCCCTAGGTTTGACATAAACTTGCTCAATACTCCCACTACATGTGCAATGTCCAGTCTAGTATAGACCATTACATACATCAGGCTACCCACTACATTTGCATATGGAACACGGGATATATCCTCCTCTTCTTCTTGTGTCTTGGGACATTGTTCAGCAGACAATTTTACACCTACAGGAATTAGAACCTTCACCAGTTTACTATCCTGCATATTGAACCTCTGGAATATAGTCTAGACATACTTCCTATGGTTTAACCATAGCTTCCTCTTTGCCCAATCTCTCTTAATTTCCATACCCAAAATATAGTTTTCAGCACCAAGATCCTTCATGTCAAATTTGGAGAAAAGTTGGGTCTTCAAATCTTGGATAATTTCTTTGTCATTTCCAATCAACAAAATATCATCCACATACAAGACCAAATAAATAACACGGTCACCAATTAATTTCAAATAAACATAGTAATCCTCCTTGCTTCTGGTGAAGCGAAGTCCCTGTATATAGGTATCAAATTTCTGATACCACATCCTTGGTGACTATTTTAACCCATACAGAGACTTCTTTAACCTGCATACCAGTTATTTCTTACCCTTCACCATAAATTCTTCAGGTTTCTTCATATAGATCTCCTCTTCCAGATCCCCGTGAAGAAATGTTGTCTTCACATCCATTTGTTCTACCTCAAAATAAAATGCAGCAGCAACAGATAAAAGTAGTCTAATAGAAGTAACCTTGGCAATAGGAGAAAAAATATCACCAAAATAAATTCCCGACACCTGGGAATAATCTTTTGCTACTAATCGAGCTTTGTATTTCTCCACCTTTCCTTCTACATTCATCTTCTTCTTAAACACCCATTTGCTCCCGATGGGCTTCCTTCCTACCTACAATTCCACTAGATTCCATGCCTCATTTTTGTGCAAGGATGCCATTTCATCAACCATGGCCTCCTTCCAAAGTTTTCCATCCTCTGAATCTACCGTCTCCCTGAAAATCATGGGATCATCATCAATTATAGTTAAGGAAAAATTTGAACAGAAAGCAGATGGACTATACCTTTCTGGTTGTCTTCTTTCCTGAATTGATCTTCTCACAGCTGGATTTTGTGGCTCTTCCTCTTCTGAGTCCTCTTCTGTTGTAGAGTCTGGTTCATCCTCCTTTAGCTCAAACTCTATCTTCTCAGGTTCCTTTGGTAGGACTTCATGTTTAACAACATCTTTCACCTCTCTAAACACCACATCTCGGCTGTACACAACCTTCCTTGTTTCTGGGTTCCAAAGCTTATAACCCTTTAAACCATCTTTATACCTAATAAATATGCACCTTTAAGATTTATTATCCAACTTGGTCCTTTTCTCCTTTGGAACATGTACATATGCATCACGCCCAAATAAACTCATATGTGAAAGAGAGGGTTTCTTAACAGTCCATACCTCATGTGGAGTCTTATCCTCCAATGCTGATGAAGGTGGTTTTTTAACCAAGTAACAGGTAGTCTCCACTGCCTCTACACATAATTCTTGTCCTAACCTAGTACCACTGAGAATGCTTCTTTCCTTTTCCATCAGCATTCTGTTCATTCTTTCTACAAATCCATTTTGCTGAGGTGTGTATGGATTAGTCTTCTATCATGCTATACCACACTTCTTACAGAACTCTTCAAATTCCTTCTTGCGGAACTCCCCACCATTATCTCTCCTCAACACCTTTATCTTCTTCTTTGACTGGTTTTCCACCAGAGCCTTAAATTCTTTAAATTTGTAAAATAATTCATATTTATTCCTCAAGAAATATATCCATGTATTCCTTGAGAAGTCATCTATGAATGAAACATAGTACATAGACTTACCCAGTGATGGAACTGACATAGGTCCAAACACATAACTATGCACAAGCTCTAATATCTTGTTCACCCTCTTAGCACCAGAAGGAAAACTCAACCAATTTTGCTTCCCATATACACAATGTTCACAGAAATCGAAATACAGAGATAAATTAGACATACCTTCTACCATACCATTTCCATGCAGTGTCTGAAGGCCCTTCTCTCCAATATGTCCAAGCCTTTGATGCCATAGCATGGTCTTTTCTCCAGAGACTACTAGGCTTTCCGCTCCACTTTCAGGAACCACATAACTATTGCACCCATCAATAACAGTGCTACCCTGAAGATTGTATAGAGTTCCAATCTAAAATCCCTACATTAATACCAGTGCTCCCCGAACCATCTTACAAGTATGTTTCTCGAACACTGTTTTTACACCTGTATAATCCATCTTGCTTACATAAATAATATTTCTACCCAATGTAGGAATGTGTAGAACACTAGGTTCTGTTCTAATCCTTCCACCTTGCAGCTTCAGCTTGAATTTTCCACATCCGACGATTTTGGCCTTCCTATCATCCCCTAGGAAGACATCACCGCCATCATATTTCTCATACTCGCAGAACCACTCCCTATGGGGAATGAAGTGAAAGGATGCACCTGAGTTAATCAACCATGACTAATGATCTACATGTGTATTTGAAGAAGAAGCCAAATACACATCCCCACCTTCATTCGAGGTGGCTTTTGCCTCTAGAGAAGGAGCATCATCAGATCCCTTTCCTTTCTCAGGAGCTTTATATCTACAGTACTTTTTGTACTGTCCTTCCTTTCTGCATTTCCAACGCACCTTTACAAACTTTCTAGGAGATTTATATCTCCCTCTAGATTTATATATCCCACTCGAAACCTTATTCTTGTTTCTGTTTTGTGACCTTCCTCGTACAGATAAGGCATATCCATTCCGACCCTCGATATTTCTCCATCTCATTTCCTCCGACAGTAAGGCTGAGATAATGTCATCAAAATTCAAGGTAGTTGGATTTCTACCTATTGCGATAACCACACTATCCCATGAATCTGTTAGAGAACACAAAAAACTGATGTACTTATCTTCATCTGAGATTTTAATATCAATAGATGATAGCTAGCTTACCACAATATTGAAGGTGTTCAAAGGCTCTGTCACTGAGTCTCGATTCTTCATCCTCAGGTTGTACATATTTTTCCACAGGAACAATTTATTCATCATAGACTTAGATTGGTACAAAGTCCCTAGCTTGTCCCACAAGGTCTTCACCGTAGCTTCCCCAGATAAACTAAACAATAATGAATCTGAGACACACAACCGTATTGTGCTCTTTACCTTCCGATCTAGCTTCTTCTATTCTTCATTTGACATTGTCATTGGTTTAGTACCCATATCTACCACAATCCACTGATATTTATCCACCAACAGATCCTCCATCTTGAGCTTCCACAACTCAAAGCTCTGACCATTAAATTTCTCGATCTCTATCTTCCTGCCTCTCGCCATCTTCTTTCACTGCAAGAATCGGTCCCGCAGATCTCCCACTAAACAGGGTCTACCTTAGGCCCAAGCAAAAAAACCCTCAGTAGCAAAGGCGTCCCCTTGAAGCCGAAACAGCTCTGATACCAAATGTAGGCTTTAACCCTGTATAGAAATTATCCAAAAAAGAATCTTAAAAACAAAAAATAAACAATAGCAAGAGCATAAAACATAAAATAGATATACACAAAGATTTTCCCTTGGATCCCAAATCAGGATGACAAGCTTGATTTTTCATTATATTCCTTTTAATGTTACAACAAATATATATAAATGTCGAAGCATACATAAACCCCAATCCATTATCCCTAGATTAGAACATAATCATAGTTCCCTTGATTGGATCTACAAAATACCAGGGGACGAAAACCATGATGCCCCAAAACCATGTGCAAACCCATGCACAAAACCATGGGCGTGTCCACCCACCGAAAAATAGGGTACAAATTACTTTTCCCAGGGCTGCTACCCGCCCCCGTGACCCCCCTACTGCACCCGGTGCAAGGTAAAAGGGGTGTTATCGCCCCCCTCCCCCCGTGCCTGACTAGTTGTGGAAATAATATCACACATACCCACAAGAACATTGTCTACCTTTTAAGGTGGTCTTGTAGGTATCTTGTTCTTTGACTCAAACCTGGTGATACCTTGATTTTAATTCTAGATTGCTTAAGTATTTATCTTGCTGCACAATAGATCATCTATCCTAGGTAAGGGGTACCCATTATTCAACATGATTTTGTTTAAAACCCTGAAACCTATTAGTGTCAATATGTCAGTGATCAAACATCTGTCAGTTAAGTTGCTAGTAGTCATAGGTCAAAATTTTTGGTCTTTTCAAACAATTTTTCAAAATAAAAATTGGTCACTGAAGGAGTCTAGGTTAGAAATGTTGCTTCCTTCATCTCATCCATGGACATAATCACTTTAAAGGTCATCCCATTCATTGTCATTTAGAAGTATCAAGTCATTCACTCCACCTCATCTAGGTCTGTTGTCTAGGTTTCATTGTTTTTCCTTTGAAAATTCCAATTTGTCATCAAACAATGCAAATAATCCTTAATTTTCACCATATAATTCTAGAGTCTTCATAATCAGCTGAATAAATTAAGGTAAGTTATCTTATTTTAAAATTTGTTTCAAATTCAAAAGAGTTCAAACGGAAAATTTATCTTATTGTTTTTACTACAAGACAAAAAAGTAATTTCAAAGCTTATAAGGGACAAAAGAGGCTCATCCAAACTCATTATTATATTTTCATGTGTGGTAGAGCTCCTCTCTTACCTCCATTAGACTCCATAGTGGTCAATCGTTTGAAACAAAGGCAAGAAACTACTCCATATCACAGTTGCTACGCTTTAGCTGACCTTTGATATGCTTATGGAGCAGGTTGTTATGTTTCTGCAACAATTTGTATGCTTCTGGATCACGTCGTTACATTTCTGGAACATTTTTTATGCTTCTGGAGCATGTTGTTACGCTTCTGTAGCATGTTGTTACGCTTCGGGAACATGTTGCTACAATTTTGCTTGGGGTGTGTTACACATCCATAAAGTGTTGAATTACGGTATTTTGGCTCCCAAACTACTCAAACAAGTTCAAGGCTCATTGGCATCAGTTTTTTAATCTCTTACAATAGTAAGTAAGCTTCTCATACCCTCCTTTGATCAATTTATCAAGCTTACTGTTGATTTTGACGCTCACTTCATTCTCCATTATAATTTCACTTCTTTACATCATTGAAATAATTTAGAAAACCAAACCCTAACCCTCTTATATAACACTATTATACATATCCCACATACGTCATACTACCATCCCCCACCATACATATCCTTCCTAAGTGCCATTTTCACCAAACCCTAATTTCTAGCCAGTTTTCAAGAGTTAAACTGGAAAATTCTCATGTTTCCCTCATTTGACCACCTTCCTCACATTAATTCCACTTGATTTCACTCATATCATGGAGCCAAAATGCAAACCTATCTCCTGAAGTTTTTTCAAAATTTTCCTTGGCTTTAAAACACTTCATCTCACCCTCTAAGTCTACCCCATCCCTATACTCTTTTTTTCCCAAATTACACTACACATACCCATTCCATCTACACACTAGGGTTTCATCCTTTCACTGATATAAAATATGGAGAGTGAGAAGAAAAACCTCAAGGGAGGGAGCCACCTCAGATTGGAACCCCACACAATGCAATAAATCAATGCTTCACCCTTGGCCAAAAGCTATTTTGAGAGGACTGGATACTTAAGGTTCTGTGAGAAGATCATAGAGGAAGGATATCATTTTAAACTTACAAACCCATTTGCCTCTAATCTCAACATGGGAAAGGTTATCATTGCAGGTGTGGTGTTTAATCTATCAACAAATGTGATTTCCTCAAGAACAGGTATTCCTAGTCACACATAAAAGTGGTTCAAGGGCATGGACTTAGACCTTAAAAATTACAAACTATTTCTCATCCTCAAGCTAGAGAGAAACCATAGTACATCTTCCCTTTCAGACACCTCCTTAACAAATATTCTCCTTTGATGATGTTAATAATGAAGTATTTCACATGTGAAGGGAGATTTTCTAGGTTGTATAGGTACCATTCCATGTCGTTGATGCATTTAACTTCTACCAAACCACTTGAATTGCTACATTACTTATACAAAAGTTTCATTAATATGACTGAGAAGGTTCAAAGCAGAAAAAAATATTATTACCCAAGTATTTTTCACCATGGTCTAGTCAAAATCATTGTGTTGCGTCACCTTTCATCCATCAACATGCCTTGCGAAACCTTCATGGAAAGAGTAGCAACAATGCCCACCACTAACCCTCATGTCATGCATAGCACCCCATCACCATCACTGTCAACACAACTAATGGAGGTTGGATCTTCCAGCATGCAAACTCAAATTTCACAGCCTCCTAGGCTTTTTGTGTTCACTCATACCTATGAGAAGGGAAAGAGACAGGTATTTGTGCCCAGATATATCAACAGTGTACTTAAATTTGACATTATAGTTGAACAAAGTGGAATAGAGGAGAAAACTTTCATGTATAAAGATGAAACACCTTTCACCAACATAGTGAACCAATGTCATTGCAGGTGTTATCACTAAGTCCGTATAGATGGGCTGCTCCACCAGACAACATAGGGTAACTCTTTCAAACCAACATATGACTGGAAATTAGCCTTTTTAGCTTGAGAGGTCTCTCTCAAAGGTAACTATGATTTGTTCAAATATAATTCAATCAGATGACTAACTCTGTAATAATGTCTTGAATGTGTTTGTATGCAGGTGAAAAATGTATAGGGTTTACTACCATTGGGCTTATGGAGTCAATGCTAGGAAACTTAGTGTCATGGTTCTCCTTGTGGAAGCTAAAGCATGTGGTCATTTTAGTGATAGGACAACACACAAAGATATGACATAACTTGTTGGAAATATTTTCATTGATGGCAAAGGAGACAGACAAGAAGCAGAGAGATAGAAAAAGAGAGGGAAGGAGAATATTAGACATGAAGCAGAGAGCAGAGTTGTAGAGTGTGTGAGTGTTTCAGATTTGGGAAAATAGAGGATTCATTTGTATATAGGGAAGAAATAGTCTCAGCCTTATATGAATATTGTTGATGTAGTTTCTGTGCAAATGGGATTTAAATTCCACTAAGAAATTTTATAAAATAGTGTGAAACTCTATGTTATTGGCTAAAAGGGAGACTCTTCCTGAATCGATCCTATTGAAGAAAGTTGAACTTTAATATAGCATTTGGTTGCAATTGGTGTGGAGTCCATATTGTTGTGTTTGATGGAAAACACTTCTAAAGGTGAAAAGGAATCAAAGGTTGTTCGAACCTTGAAATGAAACGATTGAACAATAAAATGATGGAATTGTATTACAGTAACTGAGTATAGAGAAATAATCAGGCAATAACTGTGCATTGAAGAGGGTTTGTATAATAAAACTCTATTATACAATGAAGGTTCGATTTGAATATCATTGGGGTTACTGTGGATTTAACCCCCCAGAGGTGAATATAGAAATCCATTCATGTGTCGTTGAATGACAAAGAGAGTTCGAAGGATTGGGCAATATTGTCAATTCCAACATAGTCACAACGTTGATGAATAGGACGCAAGTGTGGACAAATAGTGAAGCGGGTTAAAGAAAAGCGAAATTCCAGTGAAGAATTGAGAATCGAGAATTCCAGAGTCGAACTACAGTTGAGAGGTTGGAGACTGGTCAAATTGTGAAAATAGAACAACGAGGCCATGGAGTAGTTGAGAGTTCTGCAGGAATGGAACCGTAGTTCCATAAATCAAGTCAAATAAAGTAGAACTGAGAGAAACAATAAACTGAGTGTTAAATAACAAAGGCGAAATTCAATTGAAATAGAGTTGTGAAAAGAAACGGAACCTTGAGCAAAGAGGTAGTCGAAACCATGAAAAGCGATTTTGGAAACCCAATACCAGTGGGTTCACGTGACTCTTAAAGTGGTAAGTAGATTTTCTCAAAAAAATGCAATATGGGTCTTTGATAGACACGCGGAGAAGAGTGGTTTTTAAAAACCACTTTTATCGCGTAATTTCTGAGAATTAAGTGTCGTGCATCTAATTTGCGCGATATTGTGCGACATCTGTCGGATGTGCGCCCAACGTATTGTTGGAATGCGAGAAGTTGTTGACTGTCTGATCTATTCGATGGTTAAGGAGGGTTTCGGCCCGATTGCATTATAAATTGACGCAATGCTTTTTTTTGTAAGCAGGAAGTATTAATGAAACTATGGGACCAGAATAAACATACATAGCATTGTGGCCCATATATGGAGGTGCGCTTGACATATTACATATGTGTTATGTATTCGTCGGCGGTTGAAAATTTTTAATGTTAACTGGACATATATATAAGAAGTGAGCACAGTACTTTGATATATAATTGACCAAGGTCGAAAGGTTGATGACTATGCCGGTAAACGTGGGACCCAAACATTTATTTATATTGATGTTTGGCTCTTAAGCCAAGTCCGAGTTATGCTTTAGCCAAGGTCGAAGACATATATTAATAGAATATGATGTCGGAAATTAAAATAAGGTAACCTTATGATTAGAGGATAAGATACATATGCCATGGGACTGAAAGGTTCATCTTAATATATGTGCTGTGACATCCGATGGTAATTGCGATGATCAAGGATTTATTATGATGTTTCATAACCTTTGAATGAAAGGCGTAATATGTGTCAATATATTATGTTAAGGTGATAAAGTTTTGGGCATATATTCGATGGTTGATATGTTGTGGCTCATCATATAATGAGTTTATCAATAAAGTTCAAACGTTTAATGGAAATTCACACAAAAGTGAGAGCGAAGACTTGGGTTGACTAAATGTCAAATTGAATGTTATTCGATTCCAATAGAATGGGTCTCATACAAAGTCACATATATGCATATAGATAATCATAATGGGAGAGCTGAAGTTCATTACTTTGGGGTTAAATGTTTTATTCAAATATTAATTTGAAGATCATCAGATGGGTTATATTCCACATACATTTAAATTGCCAGCCTAGGGAAAATGAATGGAGAGGCATTTTTATATGCATGAGATTTTGAGACTTATTTGGGGCTAAACATGTAAAATAGTTATATATGCAATGGATACACAAATTGCAGTGAATAGAGATTGCAGATTTGAAGAGGCATGTAGTGAACGTATTCAGATTTGCAGAATCTGAATTTGAAATACACAGGAACGAAAATGTGGGTTTGTTACACTACAATAGTAGAAAATACAAACATACAGTGAGCCAAGAACTAAAAAGGTTGAATGAGATATATCAGTTACAAATGAAAATGTAAATGTTTTAATTAATTTTATATTGTTTGTGATTCAAAGGCAAGTCTCCATAGGCAAACAAAACTCCACTGTAAAAATGAAATTTGTACATATTTCTATATTCCTCTGAATGAGCTAGACAAAGAAATGAGAAGGAAGAAGGCAAAGAGTCATACATATTCACTTCGAATTCCCTATGGTATACAAACAGTCATGAGGTGAACTCTATAAATGATATCACATAGATATGTATAAAGAGGTTAGAGAATGAAAAATGAGGAGAGAGGGTAAGAAGAAGGAGGAGCAGATAGAGAAGCTGTGAAGATTCAAAAATGAAATAAGGCAGATATGAAGGCTGGTGGACAATAGTGAAGAAGGAACAGAACAGAGTTGATATCCAAGTAAATCAACATGTGTTGTTTATGAAAAGAGTGAGGAAGTTGGTGCTTCCATATCAAGTTGTAGCTTGATAGATGTCAGTTGTAGCTGGCTGAGGTAGAAGCCTCCTGTAGGTTGTAGCCTGCAGAAAATAGTTGGGAGTTGGAGCTTCCTTGAAAGTTGTAACTTGCAGAATTGAGGTAAGAGCCTCCTGTAGGTTGGAGCCTACATAAAATCAGTGGTGAGAGGGAGTTGGAGCTTCCCTTTGCATCACAACAATAATAAGATGTGGTTTTCTCCCTTTTTGGGTTTCCACTTATATCTGTTGTCTATATGCTTGATGTTTATGTGTTTATATGGTTTGTCTAATCTGCTTAATACTTGCTACTCACATATTAAGTTTTTTGTTAAATTATGTAATAATTTGATCATGAAATGAAGGTGTAAATAAGTTTAAAGGAAAGTTTTAAAAGACCATGAATGTGTTAAATTGATTCACCCCCCCCCCTCTCAGTTTAACTAAGGGTTCAACATAACTTAATGCTTAAAGGAAGTCAAAGCATGATTTACATGAATTCTGAGTAATTAAAAATTAAGATATTGAAAGAAAAATAGCAAGATACATAGGAAAAAGCTCATAAAAACATCAGATGAATCTCAGGTGAAGAAGAAATCAAACAACCACTGTATATTACAGATCAGAAAAGTTTACAATAGTAGTAGTGTAGAATAAAATCTTCCAACCCCGAATTCTTCCAAATTCTGCCTATAAATAGGATTTAGTCACCTTACATTGGATATGCCTACATGGCTAGATCATCAGACTACTTTTGCTAACACCTATCTTAACAAGAAGCAAAATACATGGGAATGAAAATGGCACCTATTTACTTTATGAATTAGAGACCTACTAGGATTCTTCCACTTATTTATTACAGTCAATAACTAAAAATACCACATAATTACATCAAAAATAGTTAAGTGATCGAGTGGAACTAACCATCATCAAGGCATAAATACCCCCACTAAATTAGGAAACTAATCATCCTGTTTTTAAGGAAACCGTGTCACGATATTTGCTAACTATCTTCATTCTGATCTGGTGAACTAGATTGCCTTGTGAAGGAATAAAAATCCACTAGAATATTTCACTGGTACTCTTTAAGCTCTCCACGTAGCTAGCTGACCTCCAATGAACCCTCAAAACACAAAATTTCTACGAAATGTTGCTCGCTACAAAAATAGGGGAAACAAGGCAATTTCGTAGTGAATTTTAGTAGCAAAATGACTTCACCCATCTATGTCACTTTTTAGCCCTCTTTGATGATTTGGAGATGATTGTTGAATGAAATCAGCTAAACACAATTTTTTTCCCATCTTGATTTTGACCATAGGCATAGTTGTGATTTTAAGCAAAAACACACCTACAACGATTTTGTAGTGAAATTCGCGTTTCAAGCCTCGGATTCACTACGAAATTGCCTAATTGGCAAAAACTCAAAAATTGTGTCTATTTCTTCAAAAAACTTCCTATGGCTCTGAAATATGATATGATGAAGCATGATAAGGAAAACTCGGCTCAAAATACCTCCTACCCTCCTCAAGAACCAACATTTTCACCTTCAACAATTTCATCTATTAATAAAAACAGAGTTGTTTTTTTTTTTAAATTAGGGCTAAGAAATGAGCTCCTATATCTGAATCCTTGATAGTTTTTGAAAAATGGGAGGAGTTTTTTTTAAATCAGTACGTTCTAAAGAAAAAATCTCTTGGTTTTTTTAAAAGCATCTCCAGGTGTCTAGAATCTACATTTGAAAAGCATGTCTAAAACAGGAAAAAATGCATTCCAAAAATAAAGCCCAAAGACATCTTCGAATCTCCCAATTTGTAGCACCTGTGAGAAAATTGAAATAGGTTAATGTTCTTTGATCTATTATTGACAATTATCTCTATCAATTTTTTTAAATTATCCTCTGTTTTCCTAGAAACAACTCTTGAAGTTGACTACTCAAACAATAAAAAAACAGAGAAATCCCTTTGTATCTTCTTGTAAAAACTCATGCAACCAGATTTGATGAAGTCCTATGCAAAACTAAGGTCTTCCATGACCATATTTAGGTCCATAAGTTTATATCCTACATAGGAGCATCCTTTTCTTTTTTTCCTTTTCATGGCCATCTTCCTTTATACTATGTTGCCTTTCTTGAAAAAGTGACACCTACAAAGAAACCAATTTGAACAGCAAGTTGTTTGCAATGGAGCTAGACTCTTCAATGATAATAATAAACTGCTACATGCAAATATTGAAAGGATGATGATAGAGAGGAGCTTTGAAGTTGAGTTTAAAAAGTGAAATTAGAATATATGAGGAATAATTACAAATGGGAGGAGTGAAAGGTAATGATGAATGACACTTATGATTATGCATGCTTGGATGACTATAATAACCAATCACATCACTTCACATTCACTGTAATCCTCTAAAAACATTGACAACTCATCATCCTTTTCTTGGTGCAAAAAAAAACATGATTCAGTAGCGTTTTCAATTATAAACCTGGAAGATTTGTTACGAAATGGTAAGGTGATTTCGTAGCGAAATGTGTTTGTTTGCAGTAATATTCACTACAGAATGGGGAAAAATCATACGGGTGGCCACTATAAAACTTTAAACCAATTAATATGAACATAAGGTATATTTTGATGGATTTGAATCTAATTACATGACCCATGGTCTATTTTAGACTTAGGATAATGACTATTTCATGAGTTTTCATCAATTTCATGAACCAATTTTTATGAGACAAAATGAGACCTAGGCTAATAACCCTATCAATCAAAAATTGAAATTTTATGTGTGATAAAAATGGCTCCACTGGGGATGGTGTGCCCCTATGGTACAAAAAAGAACTTGTAGTTCTAGTGCCTTCCTTCAAAAACCGAAATTGATGAAGACTTCGCCAAGATTTTACGACCCTCTCCTCAGGCTCAATTTTGTTTAAAACTGCAATCCAAGCTTTAGACTAAATCCATATATGCTAAAAAACTGCTCAGAATACTTGAGCTTATTCAAAAAAACTCCTACCTACCCAAACAGCTACAATATTCATGTTTGACTGAAGTGACATGAAACCTTCAATAAAGCCAGTCAATGAGCGGATCTAATACCTAAAATCCTTGATTGTTATTAAACCAAAACAAAATTGTATATTATGTTAGCACAAAATTTTTTCCAAAGATTTTCAAAGTCTGGTCATCATTATCCAAAGAATCAATCTACCTTTTCAATTTGATTATAATATGAAAGTATCATTGTCAAAGTATAGTGGTGAGAAAATTCCATTTCTACCTTCATTCATTTCATTTTCCCTCTTTCACCTTTCATTTTCTCCCCAAAAAAATCCTAAAGTCTAGCCTCTCATTTCCTTTTTCAAAACCCCTTTTTTAACTCATAAAATCCATTTTTTATAATTAAAAAGTAGCTCCACACACCCATCAATAGCCATATCATATTTCCTTTTTAACTTACCATATATTTATTTTATCAGAACTTTTACCTGCACCACAACAAAAACTTGGTTATATCATATATCATATGATATAACTTACCGCACTTAATAAACATCGTGGACCCCTTACCTTTCATCACAATCATCTCTTTGTAGTTTTAACTCCCATTCACGTTACAAATGTGATCTCCTACAGAACTCTCAAAATGTTATTTGCGATATGCTCTAGGACCCATACTTCCCTTTGATATGCCTTAAATACGTTATAAAGCCTTTTTTATGCTTCGGGTGTCTTTTTATCATATCACCATGACTTAGCGAAATATTCATTTTCTGCTTTTAAAAGCAATTTAAAGGGCCCCACCTACCTCTTTGCATCACATTTCCACAAAGTTCATTTACAACATTCACTTCCGCTTCCTTAAAGCTTCCAATTTGTGATTTGCGGGAGACTGTTTGTCATGTCACGTCACCCTTCGCTCTCATCGCACATCGTACTTCGCCAGTTTTAACATTTAACTCTTACATTTCATATTAAAATATTTGATGTGCGATCTGCGATCGGTCCCACTTCTTTTCCATGTCATCACCCCATCTCAAAATCACATTTTTTCCCATTTGTATCTTGTGTTTAAATGCTCCGGTCTCGTTTTGCAATTGCGATATATGTCTAAAAGGTTTTCTCCCCCCTCTTATCATTCATTTCGCTCCATTTATCCCCTATCAATTAACCCTTGTTCAAAGGATTTCTTTGTAATTTATCATAAAATGAACCTCCGCCACTCTAACCAAATTTTTTTGGGTTTTTCGCCATTACAAAGGGTTTTCCACAAAAAAAGGAAAGGAATAATGGAACATCGAAAAAGTTTCTCTAAAACTTTTTTCTAACACTACTCTCAGTGCCAGAATGTTTCTACTAGGTACTAGAAAACATTCAAGGAACAACCACACTCCATTTTCACTGTTTTTTACACTATTTGTGGAGTTTGTTGCACTAGAATAGAAGAGGAGTCTTCACATAAACTACCACATCATACAAACCACTTCGAATTGTTAGCCTTGATGTTGTTATTTTCATTATGTCATAGCAATTTGTATTAAAGTTTCAGGATAAGCCTCATCTCTTGCTCAAGATCATAATAACTTTTGGGAACAGGTTTGCACCTTTTGTGGAGATGACAGTTTATTATTTTTGTATATATGTGATAAACTACTATGCAAAAGGAGTTGGTTGGTGGTTTTAGAATTTTGACTCATATGATCTGTAATCTTTCTGTAAATGAAATGGAATGATACTACTCAGTACTTATTACCAATTTGTTGTGTGTATTGTCTACTTTACTTGTGTTTCCATATCTCCTTTCTTTCAGTTCCAGTTTTCAAACCATCATACTGTTACGTGTTTTTATTAGCCTCTTAAACATGTTATGTGTTTTATCAGTTTTTTTTAGTCTCACACAGTGAGCATTCTTGGTAAAATATATGTTATAACAGTGGAAGTGCATCACTCATGATAGTTATTCTTCATGATATTTCAGTGAGAATATTGTTAGACTAGAAATATCTTTCTCTTAGTGGAATATTATCAAACTGCTACTTTTGTGAATTTATACCAAATGCAGTAGATTTTTGTTTTACAGACCTATTGTTTCCTCTCATTTTACATTTTCCTATCCTCATAGGCTACAAATTTTCACTCTATTATCACATCAAGGTACAATACCCTCATTAGTAGAACTGTGGATTTGACTGAAATCTCTTTTCAGTGAATCAGATTTCATACCACCTATCAATCCCATAAAAAAAAACATTAAAATTTCTTTAGAGTTTATGATGTGTCTGGTTAGGTTCTTGCTGCAGTCCAAGTGCTGATTCCAGTGCCAACATACTGTAATGACAAAGGGTGCTGATTCCAGCGCCAAAATACTGTAATGACAAAGGTAACATAAAATGGGTTTGATTTTCACCGTGAAAACATAATTGAAAAGTTGGACTATAGAACTCCTCCATGTAGTCAGCTATGGGATTGTAGAATACATATTTTTTTTTATAATTCTCAAGACATTTTGTAGTTTTAGATAGCTCGTATATGATTTCTTTAGTAACATAAGACTTCAGTTGT
Source organism: Pinus albicaulis (assembly GCA_034641835.2). NCBI lineage: Eukaryota > Viridiplantae > Streptophyta > Pinopsida > Pinales > Pinaceae > Pinus > Pinus albicaulis. The sequence continues at coordinate 236,874 of JAXQQM020065779.1, read as the reverse complement.
GTGCTATGAAACTCATTTTCAAACTTCAAGACATTCCTCCTCAAACTCAAAAGAGAAAGGTAGCACTGCCTTCTCTTTGTATTTTGGCATGAAAAAGTTTTCAAAAGACTGATCTTAACCATGAAGACTATAGGATTTAATTTTATCTTCTAAAACTTCAATTTCTTTCTCAATTTTCTTAGCAAATTCATCAAAAAATTGAATCTTATTTTCTAACTTGCACTCAAATGACTTTATGTAAGAAGACAAGGCCGAAGAAAAATATTCATCGACTTCCTCATTAGTGTGATCATCATTCCATTGCTTAGAACCTTGAATGGAAAGAGAGTCTACCACCAACTCTGTTTTTTCCATCCATGTTTCCAAAAATATAAGCCAAAAATCTGCAAATGACTTAATAGATCTGACAGGAAAACTTTCAATCCATTGTCTACATTTCCCTTGAAATGAATCGTAAAACAATCTAATGAAAATGTCTTCATGTATGAATCTAAGAAGCTCAATAAAGTCATGAAAATTTGATATATGCTTCAAATTCAAACTCAAATATTCTCCATTAAATTTTGGACCAGTCCTTAAAAAACTATACATCCTTGGGAAAAGGATTTGGGAAACAATAAATTTATGAAAAATCTACACATGCATACCTTGAAACAAGAATGGCAACATCTGAGTTCTTCATAAGTCCAGTGGAATCACCATGAAGCTATTAATTTTTGAATTCTTCAACAATTGAATCACCAAGGTATAAATGCAACCTCGTAAGCTTCTAAGCTCCTGCTATCTCCAAGAGTTCAGATTCACTGTTTGAGCACAAACTCAGGAAATATGTCTTCAGACTCTCGACAGATGCACCAAAATGTTATCACTAAATTGAATACTGTTGGACTGCTTCAACATTTTGTCACTCCTAGAGACAATCTTGAGATGCAAAAGACCAGTGCCTAGGACATCTTAAGAATCAAAGGATTTAGACTTTTTCATCTGGAGCTTACTCTGAGTGTATCTTTATTTAGGATTAATGGAACTGAGGTTCAATATAGTTGTAGAAAACATTGGTACTAATCTTAATGCACACTGGAGATTACTCGGAATGGATTTAGGACTATAAGAATTGAATATGCCTTGAATGGACCAAGTAAAGGACTAATGAACAGACCTCAGAGTATAAGGTGGCGGTAATTGAGAGGAATTAGGAGGAGAAAACCCACGAAATATGGGATTATTCTGCAATAATAATCTGTCCTTCTCAGGATATGGGGGAAAATGGTAGATGAGAGGTTGATGGAGATGAAGTCTCACAGTGATAAATATTAAGGATGTAACATAATTAATTCACAAGTGTCGTCTTCCCTCAATGAGGATGTATACAAATTCATTTATTAAATCATTTACCACCTGTTGGTAATGTTATTTACATCCCACCCATCCCCGCGTTATTTTACTTTGCTTTCACCTCATCTCCATCATTATCATTGACCTTGCTTCATTTTTTAACCATTTCTCCCAAGGGTGCCCAAGTCATCATTGTTCACAAGCACTAAACCCTAATTTCCTATCCCACTGAGCTAGGGTTTCCTGTGAAAACATAGAAATTTGAGCAGCGGATGCATAAAATAGTTCATATCAGTAAGTATGAGGCCATTCCAACTCATAATATCATGTATCAATCATTTTTTAAGAAATCACTCCAAGGTTCAATTCATTTGCCACTCATATGGCCATTTTTACTTCAAACTATGTTTCTAACCAAACAGAGATGAATTTAACAAAAGTGAGAGATTTTTTTGTCCATAATAGGTCAAGGAATAAAAATGTCCTTTATTTTTTACACAGGTGTCATGGTTTTGGAGAAATGTCAAAAATACAAGTGCCACAGTAGAGTTGCTGCACTTATAGAGTGACCTTGGGAAAATCAAGTTTTCTCCTAACTGCAATGTCGAAATGAATTTCTGGATAAGTCAAATTACAACTATATTGGAAGATATTTCCAAATAGCTATCATGAGTTCACTTTTGAGTTGAGGAAGGCCTCCAAAAGTTTCCTGCAACAACACTCTGCATTTTTGCACCCTCATTCTGCAATTTTTGACCAATCTTAGGAGAATCAAATTTTTGACACGAAAAATCAACTCCAATCAGAACACCAAAGGTATATTTGGAGAGTAGACAAGATAATATTTCCAACGTGCTATCCTGGTCCCAATTTGGACACCGGGAAGGCCTCCAAATGTGGTCTACAAAATGGTGTTGCACAAAGAGCACACGTTCTGCACTGGCACTCCGCGTTTGCTTAAGGGAGGGCGCGTTTCCTTCTAGTGTTGCACTCTTTTTTGGGGAATACAGTGAGAAAATGGTCACCACCATTGATTTAAAAATAATAAGTACATGAACCCTATACATTTTCTAAGCATTTGGAGGCAAACTGGTCAGTGAAAATGACAAAAAACCACCAAAAAACCAAGTTTCTGCCTCATTTTTTGCCCTGGTGTTGCACGTTTACCAGTCTTGAGAAAATGAGTTTTTGAAAGGGAAAATGAGCTTCATTTTTCAAACTAAAGGAAATTATATAGATTATACTTGAAGGAATTTCTAACAAGCCATGTTGGAGATAATTTAGACACCTACAACCCAGTTAAAAACAACCTACAAGATGGATGGAATGTTTACGAAAGAGAGGGTGTGTTTGACAATTTGCTGATATTTTGAAATTTCACTGCAAATTTTCAATTTTGTCTTGAGAATCATGATTTCACTTATGTAATTGAGCATGGTAAATTTAAATATGATTTTTATAAGCTACCTAGGGGTATATTCATGAGGTAAATGTACTCATCAAAGTCGAATGAATCAGTTTCAATGTAATCAGGGATGAGTCACTTTGACCTCCCTACACTCTAGGTATAAATTCATATTATTGTGGATCAGCTACTCAACTTAGGGATTCAAAAATTGAGGTTGGTAGAGGTTATTTGAGGCCTATATCATGTAATTTTTGACTCATTTTCAAAGGTTGGAATCAGTTTGATCATGGAAACTTTGTACTCAGTTTGGCTAAGCTAATAAAGAGGAGTTGCAGCTACTTTTTTGGGATACTTGTGGTATTGAATGTCTACCATTGTTTCTAATTCAGTATCATATGTTTGAAAGTATTGTTCTCATTTTCACTATGATTTCTATGTTATGATCTTTCACAAGTTAGAAATTCAGAATACGTGCTTGCACATGCTCTGTTTTGGGTAAATGATCATATTTTCTTCATCTTCTTTTGTCTGAGAAAAATACATCTCCTATTATTTTCTTAGCCTTCTTACTATTTCAACACCATTCCGTAAAAATTCTCTTCAAGTGATAATCGTTATACTTACCTTGCCCCATTGATCCCCGCAACCCTAACTCATTTGCCCTGACTTAACTTTCCTTGACCTAATTTCTTCATCTAGTGATTCCCCAACCAAATGAGATTCAAAACAACCCCCTACACTCTATATCTAGCCTAAAGACCCTAATTTATACAACCCTCTTGGCTGTGACCCTTTTGGAGAGAGCCATCTTCGGCTTGATAGGGATAGCTATCAAGTCAAAATCTTGGTTTGTGGTTACCTCTGTTAGGACTCCTTCCACATCCTTGGGAATCTGGTGGAGTGATAATGCCACCAGCATTTCACATATGAGAATTTTTCAAGAAAAAATAACAAAGCGGAAGGAAGCTTAAACAAACAAGAGAACAATGCATACATATTGCTCACTAACCCAATTGAAGGTCGTTCTTATATTAAATTTCAAAAACAGATCTCCCAGATATGCATTTAGATCTCAAAATAGTATTACATGAAAAGCCACACAGTATGGACTCAAAACTTCCACAAAATCAAAAACCATTTCTTACATGGTGAGTTCCTCATTTATAGGCTTTCCTCCACAGGCTCTTAGCCAGATATTTTTTTTAGGCAGATATTCCTTCTTGATTCCCAGTACATACATCATAATCAAAATGATCTGGTCCAACTACAATGTTCTATGAGAAAAATTATTCCTAATAGAAAATAACAATAATGAGGGTGTAATCATGATTTCACCAGCTAAACATCATAATAGAAAAGTAAAATAAAACAAAATAACTATGGGCTACATGGGTCGAATCTTGATATCTTCAACGACTACACCGAGGGGTGGAAGAAGGTCCCGAGGTGCATGGTCATATGGGAGTGGAAGAAGAGCTAGAGTGGAAAGATGACGAAGGCACCATCGACTGTGAAGTGGATTCGGTTGGAGGGTGCATGTGTTCGTAACATATCTACCATACGACATCTGCAGGTAAGGGTGCCAAGATAAAAAGCTTGAACAGTGCCTGCATCTGAGTCATATCTGAGTAATCAAGGATGGCAGAGACGAACTTCTTGACCTTGGTGAGTAGTAGGAATTCCTTGTGCAGTGATGCCATGAAGTTTTGGCCTTAATACGGGAGGTATTTTTCAAAGTTGAGTAAGCCCTGACTTTGATCTCAGTCATCCGTTTCTCATATGTGGCCCAAGGGAGCAGTGCACCTAAGGGGTCCTAGCAAGTTGACAACCTTGCCTCTACCACCTTAATCCATTCATGATCAAATGCTTCCAACCCTTTGGCCACTATCCCCAAACATCTAGATGCTTTTATCCATGCCTCCTCCTAGTGTACCATCTTCATGATTTCCATTACTGTCCTGAAATTTTTGACCACTCTCCACCTGCCCAAATCTTCAATGGGGAGTTCATTGATGAATCGAATGTATCCACACGTGATTGTCATGTTGTCATTTCCCTCTCGGTGACCTACACCCAGCTGCGGTTTGAAATCACGGATGACATTCTTTTTATCCTTTTCCAATGTGATGAGCTCCCAGTGATCCTTCATCTCTTTCATGATCTCACTCCAGGTAATTTTTCTGGACTCTAATTGTGATATATTATCTTTGAGTTTTGCTTTTAAGTCTTTGACTGACTTTCTCATCTCATGAGACTCCCTGCAATTGGCATCCATTTATTTTTGCAAAGATGAGATCGTCTTTTCCTTTTCTACAAGGGAAACCTTTGCTTCATCGAACAAACTGCACACAGTTCGTGTCTTGTATTTTGAAACCTTCAACTCTATCAGGGCCTTGGTTAGGTGTTCTGAGACATTTTGGGGATCATTGGGCACCTGAACTGGGCATACATGATTTTCTTGCACCTGTTGGAGCTCATTCATTCTATGTTTTAGCCCTGTTATCTCCTCATCCTTTTGGATAAGAATCTCTGTAAGGGGCTACTTCTCTTTCTCAACCTAAGCCAAATCCGTTATTTGGATGTGCTCTAAATGAAGAATATTTAATTTGCGTCGCAACTCCTGCACCTCTAATTCTGTCTTCTGCAGCATATTTTTCATTGTCATGTTCTGATCAGTGCCCTTACCCCTTATCATCATCTTTTAATCCGCTAACTAACTAGAAAGATCCTTTGCATTTTCTCTCTCTCTCTCTTCAAGGTATTTGACATCTTGGTTAACTTACTCTGAGATTTTCCCAACACAAGGGTGTGTTTCAACACCTTGGTATGAAACATATCTCCAATAGCCTTGTGTAGGTTTAGCTTTTAATGGGATGGAATCAAGCTTGAGTATCATTTATAGGGCCCTTTACTTGGAACCTGTAGGCTGTTAGGTGGACAAATCCCTCTTGTAGACAAGAGCAATATCCCTAGTATCCTAAGGATATCTAGAAACAAACAAAAATATGTAGACCATTTTCTCTAAACAAATATGCTTAAGAGTTATTAATTAACTATGGAGAGATGCTCCTACCTAAAGTGCAATGCTTACTTGGTCTTCAATCCAGTCGTTCTAGAAGGTATTGATCTAGCATGTAAGATCTGCAATTAAAGACAAGCAAACAAGATCAAAAGCATCTGCAAGATATGATAATTCAAAAGCAATAATCTATCTTAGTGATCAAGGAATCCAAGACTTAAATTATTCAAAAGATAGATGAACAACTCAATGAGAAAATAGAATCCATTTGTATTAACTTTGAATAAAAAGAAGAAACCTTACAAACTTGATGCCTTGATGTTTGTACAAGCTCTTCTGGGGTCTCGAACAACCGTTTTCCTTAGTTTGACAAGACTCCAACTCTCTAAATCAGCATAATACTATGGCTATGAGTATGTAATCTATCTCATGCCAATGATGCCAAATGTGGAGAGTATAATTTCTTCAACAATTCTTTTCTACTAGCTAAGAAGAAAGTACCCTTGAGACTGAAACATGGTCTCAATTTATAGCAGAAGAGAGGTAGTTTTAGCTCCAATAAGAAAGGGATAAAGCCCTCATATCATGGTTTTTTAGCTCCAAAACCCAAGGGATAGCTCCATTTATTAAGGGATAAAGGGTCATGAATGGAAGGGGCGAAGCTTGACCAGATAACGCTTCTAGAAGGCCCCAACTGGAAGAATATTCGACCAGCTAGGCTTCTAGAACTTACATTTCTTTTTATTTTACCTTTTACGAGGGTTCGCAGTTTTAATGAATAGAACATGCAGGATGTGCTGCAGGTCTTATAGCAATAAACCGCGGTATTGCAGGAAATGACTAGGAAAAGTGCAGAGTTAGGCTTTCTAGGTTTTTAATAAGCTTTTTCCCAATTTCAAGACTTCATTTAGGAAATTTATGATTTTGGACCTCTAAGAGAGAAATAAATAGGTAAATATGAACTGATATAGACAGCTAAATGTCATGGTGAAAAATTTTAGAGTAACAGATTTCCCTCTAAAGTGCGAAGTTCGAAGAGTTCTGAATAATTCTGAGGAGTGAAGTGCTTTATCATTCCAAGGATCGGGCTGCAGGCACACTAGTTGAAACCTTGAAAAAAAATTTAATGCAAGCATATATATATATGTATATCATCGCTAAGGTAGGCATTCCCATACTCAAATCAAAACTAACTACATGTTCTGATACAAAAATGATTTTAGAATTACATTAATAGTAGACATAGCATGGACGCAGCCATCTGTCATGATTAGTCTACTGTATCATGAATAACAAAATTCCTCGCAACCTGGATAGTAGAAACTAGATCTAGGGTTTTGATTTCTGCTTCTCAAACTAGTACGATTCTATCCATGCGATTGATTGTGTCGAAGTCGAACATGGTAGAAACCACTTGATTACCAGTCAATGATGTGAACTATTAAAAAGTGCAAGAGAAACCACCAATAATCACAATGGCCCTCAAAGTACTCAGTACAGTCTATGAAATATGAATTAATGATTTGGAGTTGAACACTTCACAAAATCATTCGATCAAAGGTCAATGATGCAACCTGTCGTTGAAGGCGAGAAACCTGCCATTAGGGCATCCAGATCCCAAGGTACTGATAGGATTCTAGATCAACATTCTAGATGATTAGCTATCATCAATAGAAAGTGACTCGTCATAGGAAAGCCCACGACTCGTAACCATTAGATCAAGTTTTGAAGAAATTTTAGCAAGAATTGACTTAGGGATGGTCAACGTGAATGGAGACAAATGTTTGCAATGAATGGTTTATTAAACTGATCTCTTGAACACATAATGACACTGCAGATGGTGACGATTGACCTAAAGCTAATACCCAGAAACCGATTGAAGACTTTCGATGTGGTTCGATTAACTGTTTGGCCAAAGGATTTTCCCAACCCAAATATGAATGTGACAAAAGTGTCATGTTCAAGAGTGGTATACAACTTTTTGAAATGAAGTGTGACAATTGGATTCATCTTCTCTCTTTTCCCCCCCACCATTTCTAGCAAGTACGTCTTTATTTTTGACAAGCTTGAGGAGGATAACATTTTCTTGTTATATAAGCTCATCCTTCGGATGAGTTCAACTTAGTATTAGAATGGAACCCCAAGAAGGAGTGGTTTGTTCCTTTTTATAATTGACAGGTTCTTTACTGTTAAGTGTTAACGAGTCCATTATAAGTGAAACTCGGTGTTCTTTAGTTTTGGGGAGTCAGAAGAAAAACTTAAGAAAACTCTGTGGGTGTATTTTTTCATAAATTTTGCCTCTCAAGCCCAAAAAGGGATAAAATAATGCAGGAGAGAACTGTATTGACCATGATTAGCCAACGTATACCATTTTCGTAAATAGTCCATTTTAGACTGGAAAAGGGGTAAACTTATACTGAAGGGATGACTGATCATTTCCTTTAATGAGTTCGAATAGTCAAGTACTCAAAACTCTTTTCATTTTTAGAGAGTCTGAAAAGGGCTTAAAAGAGAACTCTAGGGTTTTTCTTTTTCGTAATTTTAAAGAGCCCAAAAAAGTGATAAAACTGTACTCATCATCAAAATAATCCTTTTCACCTGAAAATCTTGTTTTCTGCTTATAAACTCAAAAAATTAAACATATCTGTCTCCAATAAGTAAAAAATTTAGAAAAATAACTTTTTAAAGTGGGAAATAAATAAAATAATATTTTGTTTATTCAAAAAATATTATAAAAAGTATTTCAACAAAGTCATTTTCACCTTTTGTGTTCAGAGTTGAAAATTGAGAGCTCTAGGAAAAAAACATTTTGGAGTTGATAACGGGATAATTGACCGCGCAAATTGAAATCCATCGAATCCAGGTAATCCAAAAGACTCTTCTCTTCATTTTCATCCATTTTCATTCTCTTTTTTAGTTTTTAAATTCATTTTTTGGGGGGAAAAAGGTTCAACATTTCACTCACAGGGGTCTGTGAGTCAACCATTGGTTACCTGCGGACCCCGATAATTTTCCTAAAGGAAAATTATTGGGTTACCAAAGTTTTTATGAAGGGTCCGTGCGGGGGTTCGCACTGTCACTATACAAAAACTGCAGAGGCACTGTCCACTCTTATATCTTCTAACCATTAAATGCGTCCATTTCTAGGTCATTACACAACGTTGGAGTGGCGAGAACGCAAGCACGAAGAGGTAGATGATGCGACAATGAACAATCCAAACACAAACCCTCTCTATTCCTTTGCCAAATTGCAGAGATGAAATGTACAATGATGCTCAAAGCATTCCCAAGTGTCCAACCATGCCAATGAATGAAAAACTACAAGATATAGACAACACTACCTCATCCCAAACCTTTAGGGGTCGAGCTCACAAGTCTAGGAGTTTTTTCAACAAGATCTAAACTAAGAACTGGAAAATAGGTAGTGGAACAACTTGCCTCTATAAGATAGGAAACTTATTCATTCAGTTGCAATTCACCTTTTAATGGATGAATATACTTCCATGAGTAAAAATTTGACAAAATTACATCAAAACCCTTCAAATTACATCAAATTACATCAAGAGTTTTACATTGGAAGTAAGAAATTCAAACTAGCCAAAACTAGGTGAAAAACAGAGTTACTGAGTCAAAAATGAGCAAAATCCCCAATGCGTCGTGCCTCATTTCTCTATGCATCGCACCAGTTTGGAGCTGATTTTGAAGGCCTTCCTGGTGTCCAAATTGGCTCCAAGTGGGCTTGTTGGAAATTTTTGCCTGTCTGCTTTCCAACACAAGTGGAATTTCTGAATTTGGCTTCAATTTTCCCCTCCAAAAATGAGTTCTCCCAACACTGCTTCCTGTGTGTCCAAAAAGGGGCAGAAAGGTCATTTTTAGGGTGTTTTTGACCCTTTTGGAAGCCCAAAACCTGTCAAAATATCTTGGCCATGGGTAGGCATGCATAATTTTTTATGAAAAATAAAAAAGTATAAAGTTTTACCCTAGAGGAGCTCCCAATTATAAGTGTGCGTCACGTGGCGCGATGCGTAGAGTTCAAAAATCTGTGTTTAGGCCAAAAAAAACAAAATTTGAAAAATGTGTCCCAAATTTCTTGAAATTTGGGCTGAATGTCCTCCATCATGTACTATGCTAGGCTAAGGAATCCTTGGCCAAAATCTGAATTCTATCTTGCCTTTTCCGACACTTTAAGGCCCTCTTCAACTTAGCCTCCAGGATCTTGATTCATGCCTTGTAAACATGATTTCTTGCCCAATAATGATTCGCCATGTGCCTCAATAGGTTCTTTTCCTTGTTTGCCTTCTTCAACAGCTTTTCCAAATGAATATTGACCCTTTCAAGCCAAGTTTCATGATCAGCCTCAATCTCTTGCTCAATGATGTCATCTTGGTTTGGCTCCTTTTGGCGGCTTGCCAGTTCTTACGTATATTTTGCAACTCCATGACAGTTTTCTGATCTTCCAACTGTTTTTTTCTCTGCTTAAGGTATTTGATTATCCATTGGGCTCTTTTCAACTTGACGAACAAAGTGTTTATTTCTGCCTTCTGCTCCTAAACAACCTCTCTCAGCTTTGAACTAGGAGAGCCCAACTCATCATCAATGAGTATGAAATCTGTATCCTAGCCTCCAGAAGGCCCCTCATCATGTATTGGCCTCTTACCCTTGTCCTGTACCTGTACTTCTGATGAAGGAAGCGAGGCCCCTTCCACCCTGAGTGGAGATAATACTCGTCTGGCTGATGCAAACAAACCTCTAGTGCCCCTCTGATAGGTGAAAAACACCGCCACACTAGTGGTCTGTGTCTCATGACCTTCATGCTGATATGAAGGTTCACCTGCCTCATGAAAAACCTCTGAAGGTACCTGAGAATCTGTGAATAAATCATTAGAAATGAAATCCTCCCATGAAATATCCTGCAAGCCGAGTGGATGCATAACCACAATTTTGATGAGTGCAAAGTGATAGATATTGTTATACTGCTTCTTAGGAGTTTTCCTTTGCACGAGAGTGGTCATCTTCTCAATATTTCGACACATGAAATAAGGGAGGTTCATCATCCTCACCCTGGTAAAGTGCATTAGCAACCTGATATGATAGGCATAAAGACGTGAAAACCAGCCCTCACAACTGAAATATTTGATAATAAGTTTCATCAGAGGAGCATATGAATCTTTTAGGAACCAGAAGGGAAAAAATATGTTGAGTTGTCTCACAAAACTGGGCTTGATATGTGGCTCATAGTGTACCCTATCAACCTGCTTCCTTTTGTTCCATTGCTCCCCAACATTTGGAATTCCAGTTGCTTGAGAGATAGTTTCAGGTGTTAGAGTGAATGTCACACTTGCAAGGGTGACTTGGCCATTATGTAAATGAAACACAAACAATGTGGCCAGTTCTTGATGGTGGTGAACCCTAGCAACCATTTCACAAAATTGATAACAAGACTGCTATTGAAAACATGCAATAGCAAGTTGACAAGCCTGCAGCTCAGCCAATTAAGTGGGCTCCTCCCTCACATGTCTGCCACTCTTGTGAGGTCTTCTAGGTGCATGCAATTCAGTTGTGGAGTCACTGTCTCGGTCATAAGAAGTATCTGTCTCCATGATTTCCAAAGTCTAGGTTGTCTTGGATGAATACGAGGAGTTTGGTGTGTTTGGTTTTGTTGCCAAATATGCAATAATATTTGAGGGACCATGGAGGGAGAGGGTAGGGAAGATGATGGGATATTTCCAAGTGAAATCTGTCAATTAAAGAGTTTGGGACAGCCACTAGGTTTTTTGGGATATCATTGGAGTTTGGGAAATTTATAATTGGGATGTGGGATACTAGGAATGGGATAGGAAATGAAAGATTCAGTGATATAAGCGAATAGGGAAATGGAACAAGAATAACAATGATGAGGGAATACAAGGTGGGGAAGTAGGAGTGATAAACACAAAACCAATTTCATAAACCCTAAAGAAGCAATTCTTTGAACAATATAATAGGGTTTGAATTTCTTGTATTAAATCCTCATAGATATCACAAAACACTTGTTCATTGGCATTTACAAAGTTTATTGACTTACTTGGATCAGAAATGATTGAGCAAAATTGAAGTTTGAATGCAATTGGGGTTCCAAATACCTTGCGGCCCTATGCGTCGCGCAACAAACCCAACGCGTTGCGTACCTCCAATGCACCGCGCAGGAATGATTTCAAAACAATGGGGGCCGACCCAATGTGTCGCACTCGCCCAACGCGTCGCGACACCCAGCCAATGCGTCGTGCACGAGAAATTTGCACAAATCACCTTCAAACTGCTTCTTTTGCTCTTCATGAATTCTCCTTGGTTCACTCTTGTTCTCTTAGCATACAAATGAGCTTATGAAAGATGAAAATGTTTTATATGCCAAGGATTTTAATTCTTCTTTTCAAAAAACCCACTTTGCAATGTTTCAGACTTTGACACTTTTTTTAAAAAAAAACTCTGTTTTACTTCATTTTGGCTTTTTGATTGAATGATGTCCTTTCTGTTTGTTCTTGCAGGGAATGGATGGCTGGAGCTTGACAAAGGCAACCAGGGTTGCCAGTGAAAATATTATTACAACTGAGAAAAATTAAAATTACATTTCATTTATACATAAAGATGAAATATTCTATTTTTGTTCAAAACAGAGTTTTGAAGAAAAATATATTATTAAGCATATGTTGATGAGATTTTTAGCACTGAAACCTTATTTCAAACTCCTCATGTGCCTGCTGACCATTATTGGGCGTTCTAAAGACCTTATTAATGAAACCCTAGACCTAATGACACTAAAACTCTAAAAATGACTCTTTGCCAACTATGAGACAAAAAGTGACTGCAAATGATTTAAATGAACAGAAATAGGCCATCAAGTAAAGGACATGAGGGACATGAGCAACAAGCCACTATCGTCAAATGATCCATGCTCCTAATGGAATGCAGCTGACTGAGTGAGACACCTAATATGCAATGCAACAAGAGAAATTTGATCACTGACGGAGGGATGAAGATACCGACACAAGCTAGAAATTGAGATTGAAGACATCTACTTCCTCATCGGTTTATCAAAAAGAGGTGAACCTATCTCTTTTTTCAGAGCTAGGCAAGGTGGTTTTCCTATTGCTAGCTACAAACAAGAATTCTGTAATGAAGAAGTTGATCCCAAAGAGAACCAAGTAGACATAAAAACCATTATAAGTCTTGATCTGAAAGTCATCGCATTCACCGTTACCAGATTATGTGGAAGTGAAGCTCCACATGTGGCTACCAAATCACAAATGCAGATAGTTGTTGAATGTTACAGAGGTATAATCTTCAATTGGTGTAAGGGGTGTTGACCAATATGAAAGGTCAACTGACCAGAGCAAAGAACTCAAAGTTGAAAAACTTTGGGTATGGAGCGATCTTAGTATCTTTCGCTTTGGAGAGGTTTATGTTCCTTGCCCCTCAGTTAATCTCTGTTGACCATGGTGAACCTAGAGAACCTCATATGGTACGATGGGTGGCATTGATGGCTCGCCATGGTGGTGATGGCTGCATGATAGTCCAATTTACTCCAGCATATTTTCATTGGTTATAGAACCAAATCTTTGCTATCGAGGATTTCTTGTATGGAGGCATAGAATTTCAAGGAGACCCTGGGATGTCCTTACCTCCAGGGACACAATGGGATGAATCAGGTAAATGAATTATTTTGATGTGTTTTAAATCTAATTTTTATTTTGTTTTTCAATCATCCAATAGTAATAACAGAAATTTTAAATGCAGATGTTGGTCCACGAAGACTAGCCAATCTCTGCCGCTTTGAGAGGAAGCCGACAAATCCTATTGCACTACCAGAGAACGAGGCATCAAAGATTCTCACTGACTTAGAGCACAAATTGGAAAAGTTGACTAGATACATCCTAGAAACAATGATGGATGATATTCCTCTCTGTTTTTAGAGGCATGTCGCTGGTGTTCCTGGCCAGTTTCGGAGACACCTATGTAGAGTGGTGCAGGTGATAGTATATTATCATGATTATCACCATGCATAGTGGATGATCATCGCAGAATATTGTATTTTTGTTTTTTTATCACTATCTTTTAGATCATATGGTGTTTTAAACCTATGGTCCTAGACGATGTAATATTTTTTTGAAGACAAACTTTGTCTATGATATGACTATTTTTGCTGGCTATCTTGTTCAACGCATATCGAATGTTGTTTTAATTTACTTTTTTTAATGTCACAAATGTCTATTTATAATATTATTAGCTAATGCATTAGCCAATGTATTTAATATCCTTGGAATGTGTTGATATTCGATGTAATCAAATTGTCTTTCCAAGGGATGAACCTTCAAAAATAATCTCAGTAACACTGGATTTTTAATTGTCTATAACCTGTTTAAATGTAATACAATGAGTTCTGAATCTAACCTAGCGATAAAATGCCAAATGCCAAATGAAATGGCATCATATAATAACTCAATCACTGCGCTATATTCTGCAACATTATTCGTTGTTTGACCAAGGCTTACCCCATGCATAGAATCTAACTCATCGATGGGTGAATAGATAACCTAGGCTGTGGAAGAGATATTCCGTGTACTACAATAGGCACCATTAGAAAAGCCAATGTACGCTTGAAGGAACGTCGACATCTGAAATATCAAGAGTAATCAAGATAAGCAAGAATAGTAGTCAATGAAAACTTAAGCTAGATACACTCATCTAATCTAAATCAGCTAATCTTAGAAAAATAACTAATGTACAGGTATGATCTTTACACAAAAATCAAGCATAATATTTCTTCAGGTAAAGTCCATTTCTGGGTTTATCTAAAGAGACCCTGTCACATGGGTTCTAGCCTCTTTTGCAAGCACTTGCTTGATAATATAAGCACCATGCCACATGGGTTCAAATTTCCTAGCTCCTATTTTATCGTTAGCTTGGTCATATACCAATACTAGGTCACCTTCTGAAAAAACACGAGGTGTAACACTTCGGTCGTACTGAGATTTAACGCATTTTTTATGAGCTTCGGCTGCTAATGCAACGGTGCCCCGAGTCTCATCTAATTGTGCTAAGTGCAAAAAGCATTTTTCCTCTTCAGAAATGGCTGGTAGTAACTCTATGGCTAATTGGAGTGACGATATTTCGCATTCAATTAGTAACACACCTTCTAAATCATAGACTAGTTGAAAAGGAGTGAACCCTGTTGCAGTTTTTGCTCAGGTTCGGTATGCCCAGAGTATTGAGAAAATCATAGTATGCCAATTCTATTGATGAATTCTGATTATCCTTTTAATCATAGTTGTTAAAACTTTATTAACGGCTTCAACCTAACCATTATCCTGTAGATAATATGGAGTAGAGTTATCATGTCACGAACCAAGCTGGTCGAAAAGTTCGGTCATCATGATGTTTCAAAAATGACTCCCATGATCAGTAATGATAGCTTGGGGTACACCGAATTGATCAATCACGTGATTGAATACAAAAGTAGCTACAATTTTTCCATCACCCACAAATGTAGGCATCACCTTGGCCCATTTTTTAAAATAATCTACTGCGAGAATAATATAGCCATGCCCCCAGCCAAGTGAGGGTTACATGTAATGAAATCAATGCCCCATTTTGCAAGAGGACCAATAACAATTATGGGGTGAAGAGGTGTTGGTAGTGCATGCATCTTTCGATGAAAAATCTGACAGTTATGGCATTTTCGGACAGCGAGAATGCAATCTTTGAATAATGATGGCAAAAAATAACTAGTGTGCAATATCTTTTGGGTTGTGGCAAACCTAGACATATGACCGCCACATGTTCCAGAATGATATTCATTCAAAACTCGTTCAGCCTCTTCATGAGTCAAACATCGTTGAAATATAGACTCGGCACCACGACAATGAAGTATGTCCCCAACAATATTGTATTACTGAGATTGGTAACGGATCTTTCGTCGATGTGAACGTGAAATTTCAGGCCGAAAAGTTTGTATTTGGAGATAAATGATGATATCCCCATACCAAATATCTAAAGTACTGATAAGAAACAGAGATTCATCAGTGATCAGATGCTCTACCATAGTTTCTGTCTCAGAATTTGGGAAGTCACACATAAGTTCGGCGAACACTAGTGATTTCTTTAATTTGCATTTTTCGAATTCTAAATCAAACTCTTGAAGGATAACTATCCATTTAGAGTATTTTCCCCTGAGCAATTGTTTAGTTAGAATATACATCATCCGGTTGCAATTAGAGATCACAGTTGTTTTTCATAACAAAATGTAATGACGAAAACATTGGACAGCTTGAACTACAACCAAGGAAAATTTCTCCACATGCGAGTATTTAATCTCTGTTGGATTGAGATTCTGACTGAGATAATAAATCACATGCTCGTTGTGGAATTCATTCTCCTGAACTAATGCCATTCCAATGTTGGAATCAGAGGCTGCTAAGTATAAAAAGTAATCCTGGCTGTAATTTGGTGGATGCAATAACAGTGCATGGGTTAACATGTGTTTTAAAGCATCAAAATATTGATCAGTGATCTCATCCCAAACAAAAGGAACATTCTATTTCAATATCTTGGTAAAACCTTTCGTTAACTCAGCATAGTTCTGGATAAGTCTAGGAAAAAAGTTTACTTTCCCTTGCAAACTTTGGAGCTGGTGAAGTGTGGAAGGAGGAGGTAACTTGATAATAGCCTCAACCTTCGAAGGGTCGACACGAATTTCTTCTTTCGAAACCACAAATCCCAGTAATCTACTAGATTGTACACAAAAAACACACTTGTCGGGATTCAAGCGAATCTTATAATACCTACATTTCATAAATATTTCTCTTAAGTGAGTAGGATGATCTTCCCTGTGCAATGAATGAGCAGGTAAATCATCGAGACAAGGTTGCACAATGTGTTTAATGTCATGAAAAGCATAGGACATTGCCCTTTGAAAATTTGCCCCAACATTCTTCAATCTGAAAGCTAATTTACAGTAAGAAAATGTTCCCCAAGGACAAATTAATGATGTTTTTGGTTGATCGACAGGGAGTATGTTGATCTGATTGTATCTGGAAAATCCATCCATAAATTAATACATTGCATTTCCAGCACAATTGTCAATAATTTGGTCGATATAAGGAGTTGGAAAATTGTCTTTTGGACAAGCTTTGTTAATATCCCTATAGTAGACACATACTCATATTTTTCCTTGTTTTTTCGTAACAAGAACGATATTAGATACCCAATCTGTTAAAGGAATTGGATAAATAAAACCTTCTTTTAATAATTTCTCAACTTCAGCTTTAATATCAGCAGCTTTTCGTGGATGTATTGGATGTAATCTTTGCCTGACGGGTTTAGCATCTGGGTAAGTCTTTATTTCATGATTGAAAATGTTGGGATCAATTCTTGGCATTTATTCATAAGACCAGGAAAATATGTCACAAAATTCTTGAAATAGGGCTTTATATGTAGAAATTTCATCTGACGTACACGAAGCACTTATATGAATGTTTTCAATAATTCCTAGTTTAATGGATATGTCAATGGGAACCGTAGAAGAAATATTTCCAAAATTAATTTCAGAATTCGAATTTGCAATCCATATTGGACTCTAAGGTTCGTTGACATAATCGATTGAAAAAATAGATGAAAATTTATTTTCAAATCTATCAAGCTCAGGTAAAAATGATGATCTATGATGGAGATCATCCCATGGTAATTAATCTACAGACAAGAATTCATGAATTCTTTCATCAGTATTAAACACTTGTTGAAAAGGATCTGGAATTGATGTCATAGCTGAGCTTGATGGTGAAAATTATTCTTCCTTGATCACATTCATTGGATCATCATCAGTTGATAAAAAATTTGAAAATGACTATATTGCTTGATATGCTATCTCAAAAGGACTCAAAGGCATCACACCATTATGCTTAACAATTATTATTTAACTATGGAGAGATGCTCGTACCTGAAGTCTCGGTCTTCAATCCAGTCATTCCAGAAGGTATCGATCTAGCATGTAAGATCTACAATCAAAGACAAGAAAACAAGATCAAAATCATCTGCAAGATATGATATGATAAGAGTGGGGATGGTGGAAGAAGTTTGAACATGTTAGTAGAAAGAAAATATACCCATAATATTACTTATAATAGATAGAGAGAATTGTAGCTAGGAGAAGTGGAACCAACATGGTAAAGATGATCAATCAATATCATATACGGCAGAAATCAATACAATAAAGTAATATATAAATAATTGTGTCCCTATTGTTTGTTAAAAAAAAAAAAAAAAAACCTATCATCAAGAAGCTGTCTTGTTAAAGATCATAACGTCAAGGATATTCACCTGCTTCAATAGACACCATAATTTTTGTCCTCATAAAAGTATTGTAC
Organism: Pinus albicaulis; assembly: GCA_034641835.2. Lineage (NCBI taxonomy): Eukaryota > Viridiplantae > Streptophyta > Pinopsida > Pinales > Pinaceae > Pinus > Pinus albicaulis. Next base: position 218,714 of record JAXQQM020065779.1, on the reverse strand, counting down.
TTCATGTGATGCAAGGGAATAAATAAAATGTGGTTGAGATGAATTAGGAATAATCACACAAGATGGAGGAATATTTGTTCTCGAAAATATTCCCAAAGTGTTGTTCCCTTGAAGGAACAACAAAAAAACTCAAAAAAATGTTGTTCCTTTTAAAGAACAGCAAAAAATACACCCAAAAAAAGTGTTGTTTCTTAAAAGGAACAGCAAAAAATACACAAAAAAAAGTCTTGTTCCTTAAAAGGAACATCAAAATATACACCCCAAAAAAGTGTTGTTCTTTAAAAGGAACAACAAAAAATATACCCAAAAAAAGTGTTGTTCCTTGAAAGGAGCAACGGTTGTTCCTTAAATGGAACAGCAAAAAGACAAACACACGAAACTGTTGTTCCTTAAACGAAACGACTGTTGTTCCTTAAGAGGAACAGTAGTTGTTCCTTAAATGGAACAGCGAAAAGACAAACACGCAAAACTGTTGTTCCTTAAGAGGAACGACTGTTGTTCCTTAAGAGATACGATGGTTGTTCCTTAAGAGGAACAACAAAAAGAAAAACACGCAAAACTTGGTGTTCCCTGTAGGGAAAAGCAAGGGAAAAATATAGAAAAACTAATTTAAAATCTATCATCTAAGAAAATCCAATAAAAAATAAAGGAAAATTTATGTACAGGTTTCAAGAAAATTAATTTTTTACAGAATTGGTGTTACCGAAGAATTTCCTTCTTGAATTGAAACTTGCATGGTGGGGTCCTCATTATTCAATCACCAATGGAGCAGAAACTGCAATTTGAAGGAATCAACACCTAAAACAAAAAAATAGAAGAGAAATAAGAAAAGAAACAACACTTAATTTAAAAATAGTATATAAACAAATAAGTTAAGTTACAACAACTATGATGTTATTTCCTAAGGGAATATCAATCCGTCAATGGAAAAAAATGATCTTCTGGAAAAATGTATTGATAGCAGTGACATGACATGAATCTTCAAATGGAAATAAATTGTTCATTGATTACGTTATGAATCTGTTGGGTAATGAATTGGATGAAATTCCCTTGTTTCATTAAAATTTCTTTCAAGAATTGCTCATCCATAAATTGACCTTATTTATTCTCTTAGGACCTACAAAAGAATGAGTGTCTACCTGCAATAAAAAATTAAATCATGGAGAAAGAGAGGTGATCAGGCTCCCCTAATCCAAGAATTATGCAAAAAAAACAACAAGTAGTTACTCTGTATAACAAATCCACAGAGAAAATAACAATTTTTTTTTGGTCATGTGTGGGAGAGCAGTGGCCAATCATGCTAACCTGCAGTGTTTTAATCACAACTTCTTTGTTTTTTCTCAAAATTGAGTGATTCTAAAGTTATATGAGAGCTAATTCAAAGGCATATCTCCAATATAAATATTTTTTAAAAGTTAAATGCTATGATATGTCAATTTTACTTAGAATGACCTGCATAATAGAGTCATTTTCGATTTTCCAGCTCAGACCAATAGTTGATATTTCAAGCATAGATTTTTCATTTGATAATGGATTAAGTTGATTCAAATTATAAATTAAATTAGATTCATTTATTTAGCTCCAATAGAAACAAGTTTTTAAGACAAGAAGAATTGATGGGTCAAATACACTAGTGAACAGTTGAGAAAACAAAGTTTCAAGAGTGCTGATTTATGATAAGCAGTCAGTATTTTGGTTATAAATTCCTCATACGATATCAAAATCGAGTGATTAAAATTGAGTTGTAAACTAAATTCATATATTAATATACCATAGAAACATGTTTTAAGAATATAGTCAGTTAGGCCTCCAAAAACTAACTGTCCCAACTCTGTTCCTGAACTTCCTACTAGACACCCTGTCAATATTTTGGTTAAAAGTTTTTCGTTTCAAATCCAAATGGAGTGATTAAAAATGAGTTGGAAAGTATACATCAAGGTATAATTAGGATAGAAACAAGTTTTAAAAATATTCACTTTTGGTCCCTCAAAACATGACTGTCCCAACTCTATTTTCAGAAATTTCATCAAGCCCGCAAGCCAAAAAATATGATATTCAAGCAATTTTCCATATTAGTGATAAAAATGAATATGAGTGTTTGTAGAATTGTTATTTTCAATATAATACATCTACATACACAAATAAATTAAAATATTTATCACCGATGTTGATTTCCATAGCGTGTTGCAACAAAAATAATTATTTATTTATTTACTTTTTACATAATAATAAAAATGTATTTATTTATGTCCTTATTTATTTATTTTTTGCACTAACCTACTCTTCTTTGAAAATTTAATATTCTTACATATAAGAGTACTTCCAGTGGAGCCATTTTTGAAATCAAGCCTCTATTATGTACATACCCAAATTTGAAAAATGCATGTTAATAAATAGTAGGGTATGAGAATCCAACTTCCCTTGAAAAGATGGTGCCAAAAATTGTTGAAGTATGGAGTGATGCTGTAAAAAAATGGAGTGAAACCTATCTTCAATGTATCCCTTACTTTCTTGATTTCCCATATCCATCATATCACGAAGTTCTTGAGTGTTTAAAACAACTTGTTGATGCAGGCTAGAAGAAACCTCATTTTCTTTCATAACCTCTACAATTTTTGGATTTGAGATATTCTGAATCTCAGTATAAGTTTTCTCCAATGGTGCGTGTAAGATAGAATGGGGGGGAAGGGTTGGTAAATTTTGAAATTCAACACTATAAGAATGTTGTATAGTTTTATTATGGTGAGGGTGTGGAATGAGTTGAGCAGGAAATTGTGTAGGGAAATGGAGCATTTTGATGATGTAGTTGATTGGGATGAATGGATTATTTTGATGGGCAAGCAAGATGTTTCAGAAGAGCTGGAAGATGTGTTTGTGCTATAGGATGAGGGATATTTGTCATGCAATAATAATATGAACCATACCAAACTTGTAGACAAGATTGGTGGTGGTTATATTGAGATTGGCATGGCTACCCTAACATATGAGTATTCCATAATGGATTATGCAAGTAAGAGAAAGGAGAGGAAGTGTTTTGAACCATACCTATAGGCCATGATTTCCATGGTTTTGACCTTGTTGCAGCTTCCCCATCTCTTTGATATGCTACTTCCATCCTACATAAGGAAGAACAACTATCTATGGGATGCTCCTTTCGATAATGAGGGAAAAACACTTCATCAAATTCTTGATTTTTCTGAACCTAAAAAACATTCAATTGTGAATTTAGAGAGCTAATGAAATCATATTTAAAATTTTCAAATAAAACATTGATTTCATCTCTTATGTTTCTTGTTCTTGTAGTAAAGTTGGAAAATAAAGAAGAAATTTTTCTAAAATTCTTACCAGCCTTGGAAATTCCTCTTGAATACCTTATGCACAATTCACAAACATCATCATTTTATTGAACCTTTAATAGCAAATGATTTTACTGAACCTTCTTCTTTTCAAGAGGCAGTAAAACATAAGGCATGGCAATAGGCTATGGTTGATCAATATCAGGCCATTCAAGACAACAACAATTGGCAACTTGTTGATTTTCCGCAGCATGTTAAACCTATTGGATGCAAATGGCTTTATCGAATTAAGTACAAGAAAAATGGTGATATTGATAAGTATAAAGCAAGACTTGTTGCTAAAGGTTTTTTGTAGCAGGAAGGGATAGATTATAAGGAAACATTTGCTCCTACAGTTGAATGGAACACCATCCGCCTCACACTTGCCTTAGCAGCTCAACAAGGATGGAAAGTTCATCAAATGGATGTAAAAATTTCTTTTCTCAATGGAGATTTACATGAAGAATTGTACATGACACAACCACCAGGTTTTGAAATTCAAGGACAAGAACATAAAGTCTGCAAACTGATAAAGGCTTTATATGGGTTAAATAAAGCTCCCCAAGCTTGTTATGCCAAAATAAATGAATACCTTCGCAAAGTTGGTTTTCATCATAGTGAATCTGATGATACCTTGTATGTACACCAAAAAGGTAAAAATCTGGTGATTTTGATTATGTATGTCGATGATTTGATCATCACAGGCAACAATGATGATCACATTGAACAGGTGAAAAAAGAGTTACATGCAGGTTTTAAGATGACAGATTTGGGACTACTTCACTACTATCTTGGAGTTGAAGTATTCAAACGTCCACATCAGATCTTCATTTCTTAGAGTAAATATGCAGCATAAATTCATCAGCGATTTGGAATGCAGGATTGCAAGCCTATCCTTACCCCTATGGAACAAAACTTGAAACTTTCAAAATTTGAAGGGGGGAGAAAGGTGGATAGCACTACTTACAGACAGTTGATTGGCAACTTGATTTATTTAACAACCACTTGTCCTGATCTATCTTATGCAGTCAGTATTATTTCACGTTTTATGCAAGAACCACTAGATAGCCAATGGAATGCAGTCAAAAGAGTTCTTCGATATATCCAAGGAACAAAATATTTTGGTCTTCTTTAAAAAAAGACTAAAAATTTTGTACTTGGTGGATTTTCAGTTGCCGACTTTGCTGGCAGTATTGATGACAGGGCATCAACCTCAGGCTACTTAATGAACATGGGGTCGGCTAAAGTTTCTTAGAGTTGCAAGAAGCAAGCTATAGTGGCCACTTCTTCAGCTGAAGCAGAGTACATTTCAGCATGGGAAGCAGCATGTGAGATTGTTTGGTTATGTCACGTTTTACAAGACTTGGGAATTCCTCCAGCAGAAGCTAATTTGTTATTTATCGACAATTAGTCAGCAATAAAGCTTGCCAGGAATCTAGTTTTTCATTCAAAGACAAAGCATGTGGACACAAAGTGTCATCATATCAAATCTCTCATTGCAAAGAACGTCATCAATCCAGTGTATTTTCCTTCAAAAGATCAAACCTATGACATTTTCAAGAAACCTCTTGGCAGAATAAAATTTACTAAGTTCAGGGATGAACTTGGTATCTGTTGTAATGTATCTTTGGATCATAGAGGGGAAACTTCGTCCATTAATGGTAACCAAAAAACATCACCTTTTCCTATCAGATTTAAGAGTTCTAAAAATTCATCTTTGATTCCGTTAAGAAAGAGTGCTTTCAAGATCTCTTTTTTCCAATGCTTATGCTTTGATTTTTGAAAGTTATATTGAAATCACTCTACATAGTCCTCCAAGCTTTCATCTTCCCTTTGTATCATACTAAAAATATCTTCATTGGATTTGCAGTAGTCTTGGTACTTCTTCAAGAAGATGTTCTTCATGTCCTCCCATGTTTGGATGTAGTTTCGACCTAGGCTCATGAACCATCATAGAGCTACTCCTTTTAGAGTAAGAGAAAACACTTTGAACCTTTGATCATTAGTACAATAATCATATCCTCTACAAATTACTTCAAACTCAAATAAGAATGTATCAGGATCTTAATTTGTCAAACCATGAAAATTTGGTAGAGACGATGAGGGAATTATGTGCATTTGTGTCACTCCTCCTAGATCTTTGATAGGGAATTCAAAAGTTGAAACGTGAGCCATTTCTTACCATAATAGAAGATGTTATTCATATGTTTCTTTAAGGATCCTCCTTCCAATGTTCCTGTCAATTGGTTAGTGAAATGGGTGGTGTTTACATCACCACTCGAGTGGAATTACAAATTTTTTTCAAAAATTATACCTCTAAAATTCCTACTTCAATTCCTATGCAATTCTGTTGAAAAGTGGGCAGAGGAGAAAGAACTTTACTTGCTAGTTACACAAGTTCTTACATTCCATTTTTAATACCCAATTCTTTCCCAGAAACAAATATCAAACATACATCACTCTCTCTGAAATGACAACACTTTCCCCGGCAACGATGACAAAATGTTGGGTGCTAAAAGGTGCCTTTTAAAACTCCTATTTATCCCACATTAATTATCAACCCGGGTAAGTCCTCTTATTTCAAGAGTGTACACAACATGCACACGCTATAATCCTAGAGAGTTATGTTTCTTAAAATGTAGTATAGATCTTTCAAATATAAGAATAAACAGATGATTTTAATAAATCCCACTTGCAACTAAAGGAAACTCAATGCTCTAAAACTAAATCATTCATTCAGCAAAGTAACAAAAATTATCAGTCGAGGATACAGTAGCAATAACTCATTCCTCTTTTAACTGATGTAAACTAATCAAGCATAAATAAGATCCTCAATCTCAGAGCTTTGACAGAAATAGCCAATGTTCTTTAGAGTTGTTGATCTCACACACAACACACTAAATAACCAATTGGAAATGGCAATGGATTAAATCAATAATGCTACTGCAACTGATGGAAATGAGATAATTATGCCAACTATAAGAATGCTAAAAGAAAAAACTAAATTATTACAGAAAATAAATGAGCAGCAACGCTATATAATAGAAATAGACAGCAACGCTTATGTGACTGCAATGAACAACAAAACTAAGTTACTGAAATGAACAACAAAGCTCTGTAATTAGAATGAGAAACACAACAATATACTTGCAGAAAGAAATGATCTTGTTATGAGGGAAAATAACAACAACAAAATTCAATTGCCAAAAGTAATCATTAAACAAATCACACTTACAGAAATTAGAAATAAGGCAAACCACACTGTATTGTATAGGAACGACAAGTAGATCCACCAAGAGCTGGGCCCTTAGCCGCCGGTGAATACCGCCAGATTACTTCAGGAGATGCGAAGGAACTGCAACTGTTTTTGTATATTCATTATTGCATAATCGTTATAGTAAGTTCATGCTATGATTCAACAACGAGAGTCGATGATCAAAGTTACAATTTCAAAAGTAATTATCCCATTCCTCCTATCCTATCCTATCTATCCCTAATCTAATAATCCATCTAATTCTCTCTCTAATCATCCATCATGAATCCCCATAATAAACCCCCCTTCTCTGATCTCTGTTTTGATTTAAATACACATAGAGAAAAGAGAAGTTACAACCAATATGATTAAAAATGATTCCTATTACAAAATTGGATTACTCACAACCAATTGATCAGCAAGATCATATCTGAAATATCCTTCCATCAATCATTTAACAGGAACAGGTCGAATTTGGTATTGCAGCTGGAAGAATTTGGAAAATGGCCATAATATCGAATCTGGAAAAAATCATCCTCAGATAACCTTCTGTTTCTCTCAATACAAGCCAAATTTGGGCAAACTATTCTTACATAGAATTAATTCGGTCCATTCTGGACAAGACCCATGTTTCAGATTTTCCATATTCTTCTCCATTTTCCCAGTACATCCAATGGAAAACTGTCACTTCTTATTCTAGTGAATTTTTGAGTTGGCATATTTAATGATGAGTTGGAGATCAACTCTGCAATCTGGAAAATATCTTGGAGGCTAAAATGGTGAGTGATGTTACAACAAATTTATTAATAAATGATAATTGGTAAAATAATGCATAATCATGAATTTATTAAAAATAACGGAGAAGAAATAATATTTATCCATAAGAGCATAAATAATTATAAAATGGAATTATATGATAAATTATGATAAATGACATGATAAAGAAGAGTAGAAATGGATGAAATAGGTGTTAAAAAGTGATCATGATAATAATATATTAGCGGCCCAACACCTCTACCACCTTATTCCATTCATGATCAAATGCTTCCACCCCTTTGGCCACTATCCCCAAACATCCTGATGCTTTTATCCACACCTCCTCCTTGTGTACCATCTTCATGATTTCCATTACTGTCCTGAAATGTTCGACAACTCTGCACATGCCCAACTCTTCAGTGGGGAGTTCGTTAATGAATCAAATGTATCTACACGTGATCATCACATTTTCATTTCCTTCTCGGTGACTTACACCCAGTTGCACTTTGAAATCATGGATGACATTATTTTTATCGTTTCCAATGTGATTAGCTCCCAGTGATCCTTCACCTATTTCATGATCTAACTCAAGGTAATTTGTCTGGTCCTCTACTTGTGACATATTATCTTTGAGCTACACTTTTAAGTCTTTAACTGAATTTCTTATCTCATGAGACTCCCTGCAATTGGCATCCATTTATTTTTGCAAAGATGAGATCATCTTTTCCATTTCTACAAGGGAAACCTTTGCTTCATCTAACAAACTACACACAGTTTGTGTCTTGTCTTCTAAAACCTTCAACTCTGTCAGGGCCTTAGTTAGGTGTTCTGAGGCATTCTGGGAATCATCAGGCACTTGAACTAGGCATACATGACTGTCTTACACTTGTTGGAGCTCATTCATTCTCCACTTTAGCCCTGTTATCTCCTCATCCTTTTGGAGAAGAATCTATGTAACGAGCTACTTCTCTTCCTCAACCTGAGCCAAATCCATTGTTTGGATGTGCTTCGAACGAAGAATATTTAACTTGCGTTGCAACTCCTGCACCTCTAATTTTGTCTTCTGGAGCAGAGTTTTCATTGTCATTTTTTGATCAGTGCCCTTACACATTATCATCTTCTTGTAATCTGCTAACTGACTAGAAAGAGCCTTTGCATTTTCTCTCTCTCTCTTGAGGGTATTTGACATCTTGGTTAACTTACTCTGAGATTTTTCCAACACAAGTGTGTGTTTCAACAACTTGGTATGAAACATATCTCCAATAGCCTTATGTCAGTTTAGCTTTTCAACTAATGGGATGGAAGAAAGCTCGAGTATCATTTATAGGGCCCTTTACTTGAAACCTGGAGGCTGTTAGACGGACAAATCCCTCTTGTAGACAAGAGAAATATCCCTAGTATCCTAAGGATATCCAGAAGCAAGCAAACAAATGTAGACCATTTTCTCTAGACAATTATGCTTAAGATTTATTCATTAACTATGGAAAGATACTCCTAACTGAATTCCAATGCTTACTTGGTCTTCAATCCAGTCATTCTTGAAGGTATCGATCCAGCATGTAAGATTTGCAATCAAAGACAAGCAAACAAGATCAAAAACATCTGCAATATATGATAATTCAAAAGAAATAATCAATCTTAGTGATCGAAGAGTCCAAGAATTAAATTATTCAAAAGATTGATGAACAACTAAATGAGAAAATAGAATCCATTTGTATTAACTTTGAATAAAAAGAAGAAACCTTACAACCTTGATGCCTTGACATTTTTATAGGTTCTTCAATGGTCCCGAACAAGCGTTTTCCTCAGTTTGACAAGACTTCAACTCTCTAAATCAGCATAAGACTATGGCTATGAGTATGTAATCTCTCTCATTCCAATGATGCCAAATGTGGAGAGTATAATTTCTTCAGCATTTCTCTTCTACCAGCTAAGAAGCAAGTAGAAGAAGAGAGGTAGTTTCACCTCCAATAAGGAAGGGATAAATCCCTCTCATCATAGGATTTTAGCTCTAAAAACCAAGGGATAGCTCTATTTATTAAGGGATAAAGGTTCATGAATGGAATGGGCAAAGCTTGACCAGATAGCGCTTCTAGAAGGCCCCAGCTGGAAGAATATTCAACCAGCTGGGCTTCTAGAACTTACTTTTCTTTTTATTTTACCTTTTACGGTGGTCTGCAGTTTTAATGAGTAGAACATGTGGGATGTGTTGCAAGTTTTATAGCAATAAACCACGGTACTGCAGGAAATGACTAGGAAAAGTGAAGAGTTAGGCTTTTTAGTTTTTCAATAAGATTTTTCCCAATTTCAAGACTTGATTTAGGAACATTATGATTTTGGACCTCTAAGGGAGCAATAAATAGGTAAATATGAACCCATATAGATAGCTAAATGTCATGGTGACAAGTGTTAGTGTAACGGATTGCCCCCTAAAGTGCGAAGTCTGAAGAGTTTTGAATAATTCTAGGGAGTGAAGTGCTTTATCATTCCAAGGATCGGGTTGTAGGCACACCGGTTGAAACCCTGAAAAAACATTCAATTCAAGCATATATATATATATATATATATATATATATGTATGTATGTATGTATGTATGTATGTATGTATGTATATCATCATTAAGGTAGGCATTCGCATACTCAAATCAAAACTAACTACATGTTCTGATACAAAAATTATTTTAGAATTACATTAATAGTAGACATAGCATGGACGCAGCCATCTATCATGAGTATTCTATTGTATCATGAATAGAAAAATTCCTCACAGCCTAGATAGTAGAAACTAGATCTAGGGTCTTGATTTCTGCTTCTCAAACTAGTACAATTCTATCCATGCGATTGATTGTGTTAAAGTTGAACATGGTAGAAACCACTTGATTACCAGTCAATGATGTGAACTGTTAACAAGTGTGGGAGAAACCACCAATAATGATAATGGCCCTCGAATTATTCAGTACAGTCTATGAAATGTGAATTAATTATTTGGAGTTGAACACTTCATAGAATCATTCGATCGAAGGCGAGAAACCTGCCATTAGGGCATGCAAATCCCAAGGTACTGATAGGATTCTAGATCAAATTTCTAGATGATGAGCTGTCATTGATAGAAAGTGACGCGTTGTAGGAAATCCCACGACACAAAACCATTAGATCAAGTTTTGAAGAAATTTTAGCAAGGACTGACTCAGGGATGGTCAACACGAGTGGAGACAAATGTTTGCAATGAATGGTTTATTAAACTGATCTCTTGAACACATAACAACACTGAATGTGGTGACGATTGACCTAAAGCTAATACCTAGAAACCGGTTGAATATTTTCAATGTGGTTCGATTAACTGTTTGGCTAAAGGATTTTCCCAGCCCAAATATGAATGTGACAAAAGTGTCATGTTCAAGAGGGGTATACAAATTTTTGAAACGAAGTGTGACAACTGGATTCATCTTCTCTCTTTGCCCCCCACCATTTTTGGCAAGTACATCTTTATTTTTGACAAGCTTGAGGAGGATAACATTTGCTTGTTATATAAGCTCATCCTTCGGATGAGTCAAACTTAGTATTAAAATCTAACCCTAAGAAGGAGTGGTTCATTCCTCTTTATAATTGATAGGTTCTTTAGTGTTAAGTTTTAACGAGTCCAGTATAGGTGAAACTTGGTGTTTTTCAGTTTTAGGGAGTCAGAAGAAAAACTTAAGAGAACTCCGTGGGCATAATTTTTCGTAAATTTAGTCTCTCGAGCCTGAAAAAGGATAAAATAATGCAAGAGAGAACTCTAGTGAGCATGATTAGCCAACGTATAAATTTTTCGTAAATGGTCCATTTCAGTCCGGAAAAGGGGTAAACTTATATTGAAGGGACGACTATTCATTTCCTTTAACGAGTTCAAATAGTCAAATACACGTCAATATTTTCATTTTTTGAGTCTGAAAAGGGCTTAAAAGAGAACTCCAGGTTTTTTCTTTTTTGTAATTTTCAAGAGCTCGAAAAACTGATTAAAGTGTACTCATCATCAAAATAATCATTTTCACCTGAAAATCGTGTTTTCCGCACATAAACTCAAAAAATTAAACATATCTATTTCCAATTGTTGTGGAGGTAAATCCCTTCTACGGACAGAGGTGATCCCACTATCCCTAGAGTGGGTCTAGCAACAATCAACACATGCAAAGCTATTGGTTCCTAGTTACAAAATATAGGATCATGATAGATTTCTTACCGTGATTCCTTCGCTGTTGTTGTCAAAGAAGAAGTGGCGCTTCTATTCCTAGCTGGAGAGGTCACAATCCATGAGCTTGTTGCATCTAGATACCTGTACACATTCAGAGAAGAGAAACAAAATGCAACGTAATATTTCACACTTTATAACTATCGATCAGTCAGAGAGGAATGAATGAAATTGCATTTTATAATGGACAAACACAATCATGGAACCAATAATAGAGTCATGTATATTAAGATACAAGAGAATTATTACAACTGGTGCTCTGATGTTGTGATATTCCTTCAATAGGGTTCTAGTGGGACATGTCTCACAAAGCTCATTAGGGATTCGACAGAACTCTCTCTCTCACAGGGTTCTCCTTAATTCTGCTCTTGATTGTCACTCAGTTATAATTTCCTTCCCAAAAGTTCAGCTAGCTAGAAAATGGAGAGGGAAGGCTTTTATATAGGGAGAAGGAGAGGTTAGGCTCCCTATAATCATGGGGGTGAGTCCTATCTCTTAGGAAGGTTTCATGAGAAGTGGAAAACCATTTCCTAATCGGGGAGATCCAAAGGCAAACAAGCCAACCCCTTTTTTATGATCCGTTCTGGAGTTGTTAGAATCAAACTTCTGCCTTCTATTTTAAAAAAAAAATTCCTTAATAGGCTTGGTGTGGGCACAACACTGGGACAGAGCGCCAGCTGATGCGCCCACTAGTGTGCATTTTCCCCATGGATGCAAGGGATGAACTGGTTACCTATGCCAATGCCAAAACGTGGGTTTTTAGGGTTTTTCAAAGGAAATGTTCTTGAGGAGAATTCTTTTCCTTATGCAGAAGGATGCCATCAAGGTGTTTTCAGGAAATTTTACTGTTCACACGTCATGGGAATAGTCCTCCAATGTACGGGAGGAGGGATTGTAGGGACGGTGACAAAATGTTGTGTAACAGATGCCCCCTAAAGCATAAGGTTTGAGAGAGAGGGAGGGGTGAAATTCTTTATGAGAATGCGTTTAACTAAAAACAATGTCATAGGAAGACTTGCGAATAAAAATACAACTAATATCTCTGATACATGATATGTGGTATGGGCGCAACCATCCATAAAAACTACAGAAAAATGAGATCCAAGGTATGGATGTAGTCATCCAAAAAAAAGAGTCATGTAATAAGTCATAATAATCCATAGAGAACCCACAGCCTGGATGTTATCAGACAAAATCCAGGGTCTTGTGCTCCATCTCGACCCAAAAAGAGTACAAGTTTGAGCATGCAAATATGTGAGTTGAAGTCAAACATGCAAGAACATCGTCTGATTACAAGCCAATGATGAAAGCTATTAACAGACGCAAGAGAAACCACCAATAATGACAATGGATCTCAAGGTACAAGAGGTACAATCCACGAAATGTGAACAGTGAGCTAGCGTCAAACACCCGCAAAATCATCCGATCGAAGGCCAATAATGAAAACCTCGCGTCGAATGCGAATAACCTACCATTGAGGCATGTAGGATCTAAGGCACCTGAAGGGAGTCTCTAGATCAGCTTCCTAGATAATGAGCTGAAGTCAACAGGAAGTGACCATGATCAAAGGTGGGCCATAATGTTTCCCACATCATCGACGAGACAAAGGGATACAATGTTTGTCAATCAATACCAACAGAGAATCATAGGGAAGTTGAAAACTACAGAGGCCAACTTCTCTTGAACATATCGGTGGCACGACATTAGATCTGGCAGTATTTGACATCAAGGGATCTGAGGTCATGGTGACGTGGCAAAGAGCAGATGAGCGGTCAAAAGAGATTACCCAAACCCATGGAGGCAAGCTGATAACAAGATGAGATGTCCCCAACCCAACACAAATGCAGACAAGTGCCATGTTCAAGAGCGATATACTGCCGAAAGGACTATAATACTAGTTCCATTTTCCCCCACCATTTCTAGCAAGTACCCTAATTATTTTTGGAAACAAGCTTGAAGGGGATAGCATGTGCTTGCGATATAAGTTTGTCCTTCGAACAAATCTGACCTAGTACATTTTACTAGCCCTAGGAAGGAGGAACTCGAGTAATGTCATTACGATGGAGTCTGATGTAATCAGTTTTTAACGAGTCTGACAAAGGAAGAACTCGACACCTTTTCATGTTTAGAGAGTTTGAAAAGATAGCAGAAAAGAAAACTCTAGTAGTCCCTTTTCGTAGATAGTCCCACAGATCTGAAAATGTGGTATTCCTTTTTCGTAAATAATCCATCCCAGCCTGAAAAAGGGATAAATGTATACTGGGTAGATGTCGTTTCGCAGCCAATTTAACAAGCTCAAAATGACAAGCAACTCAGCAATATTTTCAGTTTTAGAGAGTTAGAAAAGTGCTGAAAGGTGACTCCAGTAGTGAATTTTTGTGTTTTTACCGAGTCTTAAAAAGTATAAAATACAACTCGTCTCTTTGTCAAAGTCATGTGGAAAAAATATTATTGCACAAAAATATGCGTGTAAAACATATTTGATGAAAATAATGTGAAAATATATCGAGAAACTTGTTTAAAAACCCATTTACGACTTTGAAAAGCTATAAAAGACCAACAATGGTAAAAAATATTTACTTTTCACATTTTACCTCTTTGCAAAGCAATAGTGACCCTTTTGTGCTTCGATCTCTAGGTGATAAGTGTGGCCAATCCAGCGGACCAAATCGACTTCTGTCCAGTTCAGGTAAGAGCTGACCTCTTTCTCCATCTTTTAAGCTGCATTTCATTATATTTAATCATGGTTTGAGGTGTCTTAGGGAGGGAATTTCAAATTTTAGGGCTCCATAGTTGGTGTGGGTTCCAGGCACGGGCCCATGCCAATCCACTCTATTTTACATAGAGGCTGTGCCAGTTGGCGCGACTGTTAGCCCAATACCCACGCCAATGGCGTAATGAAAATTATGGCTAAAAAATCTCAAAAATGAACCAATGAAATACAATTTTGAATACTTGAGGAGGTTTATAATGATCCGATGTTTGATTTGATTCAGGTACCCAACAGAAAGATGGTAATTAAATGGAAAGAGAGAGAGCACAACGAGGAAGATTAATTGGCAATGGGAAATGAGAATTGTATGAATGCTCTCCGAAATTGTGGGCTAAAAAAATTCTTCCTGGCGCCATGTCTCTGGGCTTAGCCCGAACTACTGCAATATCTGATTAGAATTTGGGATGAGGATGAGGAGAAGTTCAAAATTCGAGATCAGGTACTTGAGCTCGAAGTGTCAGACGTGTACTTCATCACTGGACTGTCTCGCAGGGGTCCAGTCCCTATCTTGACCAGCAGCAGGCCTTTAGGCGAAAACATGACAATGGTCATGGACAGGGTGTGCCAATGGGCACGCAAAGGGACAAGGAGCAGGAAGGTAGACATTTAGACCATTCTCGATCTAGCACTGAGAGTAGTGCTACATACCATTACGTGGGCTACGGGATCACAGGCACCGCACAAGGCCATAAAGACACAGCTCCTTCTTGCATCAGAGTGCATGAACCCAATAATATTTGACTAGGCCACAGCTGTGACTGTGAACATAAAATGGAAACTGACAAAATGCAAGAAGACCAAACTGAAATAGTTTGGATATGGGTCGATCTTGGTGTCATTCTTCCTGGAACAACTACCAATTTTCCAATGTCAGGGGGCCATAGTCTAGATCGACCATTGAGAGAGCCACAGTTAGCTTGATGGATGGCATTGATGCCCAGGGAAAGGGGCGGCCTGATTTCTTTAGCTAGCTCCGGCAACATTTTATCATCGTAGAGGACTGGCCTTATGCGGGCACCGATTTCACTAGAGACCCAGACCTTCCACTCCTAAAAGGAGAGGACTGGGATGAGAAGCTTGGTAAGACTCTCTTTAATTTTATGAGTTTTATGATTTTTTGGTATACATGCATGTTCTAACAGCTGATCCTATATGTATGCAGATGTTGGCCCAGAGATGCTCGTCGGAATGACACCAGTAGCGAGGAGGACCCCTCTCACTTATGACCCTGAAGGTGAGGGGGGAGAGGGGGATGAGCTTGTACAGAACCTAGAGGGGATCGCTCATGGAGTTCTGGATTATGCTCTTTTAGCTGATGTTCCCTTAGTTTATCAGAGGCACAACGTAGGGGTGCCGAGTCGTCTCCACTGGTTACTGAGGCGGTTGGTGCGGGCAGTGACGTGCTACCACGAGCACCATGCCGATTAGTCACCTAGGTTTTCTATTTGCATATTTTTTGAGAGACATGTCGTCTCCAGATGTAACTGAAACAAACATGTATATTTTTGGTTTTACATGATGTACATGTTGCAAACACTCGACATATATATATACATCTATTTTCTACATGGATCTTGCTTTTCATACGTGATGATGTTTTATATGTTATGAAAATGTATAATACAATGTTATCTAATGTATCAGCTAAATAATCTGCATAAGCAACAACCCAATGGAAAAGTTAAAAGTTCACAAAATGCATTAAATTCTCAAAATGCATCAAACCAACATATTTTATTTTTACACAAGATTAAAAGCACAAACACAAACTATGCTTGAAAATGAGTTTTATGTTTTATGCAAGCTTAAAACACAAATGTAAACTATGCTTCAAGATGGGTTTCATTTTTACACAAGCTCGAAACACAAAGTAAAGTATGCTTGAAATGATTTTTCATTTTTACGCAAGATTGAAAACACGAAATAAACTATCCTTGAAATGACAAGGAAAACTGGGCATGCCCCCAGCATGGTGACTCAATTCGAGGTGTACATGCCCTCTAAGCTTCAGTCCATATGAAAAATGGAGTGAAGGTTCAAAACACAAGAGTAAGAGAGATTCGACTTGAATTTCATGATATCTAACAAAAACTCAAATTGAACGGGAACGTGTTTCAATGTTTTAACGAGGTTGAGACACTTAAAAGAACTATCCTCGAACCAACTTGTTTCATTTTTTAGGGAGCTTGACACAAGAAAAGGAACTATTCTCCAACGTGCTCAAAGGAGCAGCTTCAGGAGGGGGAGAATCCGATGCGACAATGATCTCACAATAATCAATTTCAACTAGGGTCAGAGGCATCAATTCTCCAAAAGAGGCAACCTGTTTAGGAGAAGAGATGATCCATGGGTCATCTGACCTAGAGATCATATTGAATTGAACGGTGTTTGCTGGTGGAATGGGGAAAATACCCATGAGAACGGGGTCCTTGAAAAGACCTGGTCTTATACTGATGGGGGGGGATTAGGAATTTGATCCATGTATTACACGTTGTTCTTGGAAGATGAGGTAAAGAAAGACAACTAATCGACAGTAATAATGTTGCCCTCATGTGGAAACTTCAAAAGTTGAAAGAGGGTGGATGGAATGCACAACATGGCATGGGTCCAACTACAACCGAGTAGAAGATTGTACTTGAGTTTGGCATCAACAACTTCCACTTCAATGTTGACTATCTTTCCTTGCAATGTAATTGCTATACTCGCAAGAACACCCAAGGGTTTTGATTCCCTTCCATCGAATGCCTCAAGGGCATTGGGAGATGAAGTGAGGGTGGGAGAGCCGATGGCCTTCTAGCAAGTAGATGACATAACGCAAGTAGATGCACCTTCATCCACAACGCTCTGTGAATATTGAGGTCGTTAATGCCGACATGTATAACAAGCGCAATCTGGTGCGGAAGTCGGGGGACGAAATTCTCTAGATCGAAGCTGAGAAGGCTAGAATCGGCAGGGTCAATTCCACCAATTGCAGATAACAAATATTTCCATTGAGATGAACAACTCTGAAGTACTTCCAACGTGGACATCGCGGAATGCACCTGTGCCAAATCCTCAACAATGCTGTAATGCTGAGCAGCACTGGCGTTCGGATTATAGGAATACTTTCAGAGAACACCTTTGGAAGGTGGTCGTACAATGGGTTCGGCATCGGGCCTTTCAATATCAAGAGGACCAGAGGCAGGTGGGGGAGGAGGGCCATCAACGACTTCCTTCCCAACCGCTTGGTGTGATTCAGCATAATCCTTCTGTCGAGTGGCTATAGAAACAGGTGCAGCACCATTCATCATGAAAACCTGAGACCCAAACAGTGTAGATGGCAAAGGTTGCTCGAACATCTAGGTCTGCTGAGATGGAAAAGGTTCCTTAAGAACTATCAGAGTTCCCTTAGATCCCTTAAGAATTTGACTAACCTCGAATCGTCTAGGACAATCTTTGGTGTAGTGGTCTTCATCACAAATCAGGAAAGGGCACTTCAATTCTCACTATGAACCATCATCAGCACGTGGTTTGGACGATTCTGGTTTTGGGGCATCGAATTTGGCTTTGCCTTTGCCCTTATTTTTCCCTTTGGAAGTCTTGTCCACAGGATTTGCATGGACAGTGTTAACCTCCACGGTCTTACCAGAATCCGGAGTAGCCTGAGGAGCAAAATTGTTGGAAGAATTCAATTTCTGCTTCCCATTGGAAGAATAGCAAGAATTCTGAGAGACGAAACCAATAACACCATATACTGATGGATGAGCCAGTGATTTAGAGGTCCTTGGTCGTGAGGCATCAATCAAGATGTCGTATAACGTGTTGAACTGAGAGTACACTAAATCCAGGTACTAGGAACAAGCAATGACTTGTTCCTCGGTTACACATGCCCCCATAGCAATGTCTTGTGCAATCTTATTGACAAAAGAGGCAGTGAACCAGTGAGTTATAATTTGATCAGGACTGTCAAACTTGATCAGACGACGACGACATCTCCATTCGTGAATGTAATATGAAATATGAGTAGCTTTGTCCTGTTTCAGAGATGTCAGGAGATGTGTCCCGTCTTCGTAATGAACCTGTAACTAGAAATGTGTCAGGAATGCCATAGCTAGAGTATTAAAATCTTGAAAAATACCATGGGACAGTTCTATATACCGTTTAGCAGTAGTGTCGGTGAGAGTGCACCAAAAAAGACATAGATGAATCGAGTCATCTACCCAAGAATTCGAAGAACACCATAAATGGTATGTCATGACGTGTGCTTGGGGGTCTTCTCTAGATTTTCCCTCAAACTTAGGAAAATCACTAGGCACCTTCCTCGGAACAGGAGGCCAATACAGATTATGAAGAATCAGATCATTGGTCAATTTGGACACGTCCGGTAACTCCAACATGGCGAGAAAAGGTAATTGAGTGTTAAAAGGCATGTTAGGGCCTCGATAAGGACCTGTACCTGTACTCCATCCTGGTTGAGGATAACTCTGCCCCCATTGGTTTTGTCCTAGAGGATTCTGACCATAGGGGGTATAAGCCGGATAATTAGGTTGATCTGGCGGTTGAAAACCAGGATACGGGTTGATAACTATGGTACTGATTTTGATTATACGTGAGCCCCGATTAAGTAATGTACGGATTTTGCTGTGGAGTATAAGTACAGCCTGACCATTGAGAGTAATAACCAGAACCTTGAGGTAGGTTGTAAGATGTTCGAGATTGACCTTAAGGGTAATAGCCGCCTTGGGGTTGAATGGGATGCTGGTAAGTGGGGCCCTACTGAGTCAGATAAGGCAAGCGCACAGGTGGATTCAGCTATGGCGTAGAATATATCGGTGGCTCAGCAGGGTTAACAGGCTGTGCAGGTTGTCCTGCTTGAATTGGTTGACCTAGTTGATGAGGGACACCAGGTTGACTCGGCTGAGCAGGTTGGCCTAATGGGGGAAGTGGGCCAGGTTATGCTTGATAACCAGGTTCACCTATGACAGGACCATAAGATGGCCTTGGTTGTGCAACATATTGACCAATAAGAGAATGAGGCTTCCGAGGTTGCACCAAAGGTTGAGAGGGATGGGTTTGCCCCCTAGGACCATATGGAGGTCCAGGTTGATACCCTGTTTGCCTTGCTGGTCCGTGAGGTTACCCTGGTTGGACCATAGGGTGAGGCTACAGAGGTTGACCTTGAGGATAGTAAGACTACCCTTGCGGGCCATACAATAATCCCTGCTGGACCGAAGGTTGTCCCTGTAAGGGTTGCCCTTACGGGTCGTATGCATACCCTGACTGGGCCGAAGGTTGTCCTTGGAAGGGTTGTCCTTGTGGGCCAGAAGCATATCCTTGCTGAAATAAAGGTTCTCCCTGAAAGGGTTTTCCTTGTTGATTAGAAGGTTGCATAGGCAAAGTAGATATAAAACAATTAATATACTGATAAGCCTCAGGAGAAAGCAAACAAATGGGGTTGCCCTGCTCATCATATTGATATGGAAATGTGTATATCGGGTCACCATCCGCTCCATAGTGAGAAAAGTAAGGACGATTAAGATCCTGAGAGGACTAACCAACCTCGGAGATCAGCGGCTGTAAAGACATCCGGTACTCCTCGAGAGAAATGTTCTCTGGAATGGAAGAAGCTATATAAACGTCTTCGGGAATTGACAAGGTCCTAGTCGACTGAGTGGTGACAGCAGGCCTAGACGCAACCACGTAGACAGTAGGTATAATAGGTACTGATGTGACAAAAGGAGATGCCAAGAGAGGCTTTGATGCCAACATCCCTAACGAGGGAATGGTCAGTTCCATGGATGTAGTCGATATTCCCATAGAGGCAATAGTGGCCATGACCTGACTTAAAGACCTATATCCAGCTGGGAGTGATGGACCAGGTGAAGACAGAATAGATGGTTCAGGGATATCTTCGAGAAAAATTTGGTAGTCTTCACCAGAAGTAGGAATTCCCTCACTAGGAGTAGGACTGGATGAGTCCATATCTGACCCTACCGTAAGATCTTCTAAAAGACGACGGGGACTAAAAGGTATGAGAGTAACCAAAAATGGTGTTCCTGATGTAAGAGGAGGGAAGTGTTCCCCTACTCCAAATCCAAACCAAGCATTGGACAAGGGCCAATTTAACTCAACTGGTCCTCTAAAGGGAATTTCAGATATAACTAGTCCCCCGTCGAGAAACTCAGATACAATGGACTGTTGATGTTCAGCAGAGGAATGAGAGACCTCTGATGAATCATCTGTATAAGGAATACCAGTAGACGAAACTGATGGTTCCGCCACTGTGACTAAAGAAAAAAAGAGGAAGATATCAAGAACAAACATACGTGTGTAAAACCAAGGCAAACAAAAATAGGCTGAAAAATGGGTGTACTAAATATCCGTGAATTGCCACATACACCTTGGTAAAAATGAAAGAGAAATCAACCAAGGACTTAACGTACGTGCAGGTAATCTCTCCGAATGTTGTGTCTGGTGTATCACGGATAAAAGGCGGCAGACTCAGCTTCCTATGGTTAAAGGATTTGCAACCTAATGGGGTCTCCCTTTATATACACGATGGTACGGGGAGCACAAGTCTGTACTAGCATTGTCTGTAGCCAGATGGCGAGCGATAGCTACTAGGCTTAAAGATGATGGAATATGTCTCTACCTTAGACTACTAGATGTTCCGTTAAGTTTCAATGTTGCCTTAGATTAATTTAGTAAATTTTAAAGTTGATCTTCAATTTACGTTTCAATTTCAAGGCCCTATCGAATGTTGGATCTCATAAAACCTCTAGATGCAAACTACATGCCACAAAATATCATTTTGTTCAATGAAGAGATATTTACGGGAGAGTTGAGAGCTTTCAAATGATAGCAAAATGAACACACAAAAAAATCCACTATTGTTTTCAATGCAAGCTAATGAAACTAGAAAACATTTCTCTAGAATTATACAATGCTAGTAATGCGAAAAAGTTTTCAATTTTCACTATGCCAATCAACATGCAAAAGATTTTGTTTTTTTTTGTATTTTTCATTATAATAGAGAAAATGCACTACATAGATGAAAAAATAATGAAAACATTAATTTGAGAACGATAAAGAGAGAGATGAAACAAAACGAGTTCACTCAACTCAAACAAGCGCAATCAAGATCTAAACCAATGAAAAAATCCCTCAAAGCGAAGAAGAATCTCGAAAGAGACTCAAACAAACTGTGTGATCTAGGCTTGGAGAAACACAAAGAGAAATTGAATGAAAAGAGGAAAATCAATCAATAAAGGAAATGATTCAATGGGATTGAGCAAGATGAATGCAAAGAAGCAAAAATAAAGTTGACTGGGAAAGCAAAGACCCAAAACTCCCACAGGAGGCTCAACACATTGAAGCACCTAGAAGCCCTAGGGCTAAAATGAAAAAATGATAGAAAAGGGCGAATAACTAGAGGGCAAGGGCTAAGCACATTAAAAAATGACTCCAAATCAATCAATCAATCAGAAAAAATGAACCAGGACCAAAACTCAAGCTCAAAGAGCCCAAGAACAGGCAAACCCTAAAACCAAGCAGGATTGGCGTGCCTGTTTGGCCATAATCTGCACCAAATAGGGAATGGCGCGGGGGCCTAACTAGCAACAAGTGCCCGTTGGCGCGACTGTCAAAGGTATAACCGTGCCAATCAGGTTTACCCTAGCAAAATAATGAAAATGAACTAATAGAGGCTAGATCTGGTCTTTTGGGGGCTGGACAAGGTTTTAACACCAAGGAAGGTGAACAAGAAAAGTATAATAATCAAACAAAAAGCCAAAAACAACCTAATGGAGCAAGGACCAATTCCCACTGATCCCCAGTGGAGTCGCCAAATTGTTGTGGAGGTAGATCCCCTTTGCGGATAGAGGCAATCCCACTAGCCCTAGAGTGGGTCTAGCAACAATCGAAACACACAAAGCTATTGGTTCCTAGTTACAAAAGATGGGATCGTGATAGATCGCTTACCGTGATTCCTTCACTGCTATTGTTGAAGAATAAGTGGCGCTTCCGTTCCTAGCTGGACAGGTCATGATCCGTGAGCTTGTTGCATCTAGATACCTGTACACATGCAGAGAAGAGAGACAACATGCAACATAATATTTCACACTTTATAACTATCGATCAGTTAGAGAAGAATGAATGAAATTGCATTATATAATGGACAAACACAATCATGGAATTTCGCTCATAGGGGTTTGCAGGTTAGCCATTGGTTACCAATGGACCCTGATAATTTTCCTAAAGGAAACTTATTGGGCTACCGCAGTTTTTATGAAGGGTGTGTGCGAGGGTCCGCACTGTCCCTATACAAAAGCTGTGGAGGCGTCGTAATAAAATGAATTTTGATACATTTTGTAAAAAATGGCTAAATTTTTTCACTCTTATAGCTTCTAACCATTAAATGTGTCCATTTGCAGGTCATTACACAACGTTCGAGTGGCGAGAATGCGAGCATGAAGAGGTAGATGATGCGGAAATGAACAATCCAAACACAATGCGTGTTTTGAGAAATTATGGATTATACAAATTCCGGGCCATTCAAGGCATGAGGGCACAGGTAGAGCTAATGACCTGGCTGTTGAATGGGACATCCAGGCACAATGTTTTATCATTGGATATCATAAGCTAGAAATTGAGCTTGAAGACATCTACTTCCTCACCAGTTTATAAAAAAGAGGTGAACCTATCTCTTTGTTCGGAGCTAGGCAAGGTGGCCTGCCTATCGTTAGCTACAAACAAGAATTCTGTAATGAAGAAGCTAATCCCAAAGATAACTAGATAGACATAAAAACTATTATAAGTCTTGATCTGAAAGTCAATTCATTCACTGTTACCAGATTATGTGGAAGTGCAGCTCCAGATGTGGCTACCAAATCACAAATGCAGAAAGTTGTTCAATGTCACAGAGGTACAATATTCAATTGGTGTGAAGGGGTGTTGACCAATATGAAGGGTCAACTAACCAGAGTGAAGAACCCAAAGTTGAAAAACTTTGGGTATGGAGCGATCTTAGTATCTTTCTCTTTGGAGAGGTTTTCATCCCTTGCCCCTCAGTTAATCTCTGTTGACCATGGTGAACCTAGAGAACCTCGTATGGTATGATGGGTGGCATTGATGGCTCGCCATGGTGGCGATGGCTGCACGGTAGTCTGATTTACTCCAACATATTTTCATTGGTTAGAGAACCAAATCTTTGCTATCAAGGATTTCCCGTATGGAGGCATAGCCTTTCAAGGAGACCCCGAGATGTTCTTACCTCCAGGGACACAATGGGATAAATCAGGTAAATGAATTATTTTGTTGTGTTTCAAATCTAATTTTTATTTTGTTTTTCAATCATCCAATAGTAATAACAAAATTTTTAAATGCAGATGTTGGTCCACGATGACAAGCCAATCTCCACCACTTCAAGAGGAAGCTAACAAATCCTATTGCACTGCTAGAGAACCAGGCAGCAGAGATTCTCACTGACCTAGAGCACAAATTGGAAAGTTTGACTAGAGACATCCTAGAAACAATGATGGATGATATTCCTCTCTATCTCCAGAGGCATGTCGCTAGTGTTCCTGGCCAGTTTCAGAGATACCTACGTAGAGTGGCGCGGGCGATAGTATATTATCATGATTATCACCACAGATAGTGGATGATCATCGCAGACTATTGTATTTTTTTTTTGTATCACATGTTTCAGATCATAAGGTGTTTTAAACCTATGGTCCTAGACGATGTAATATTTTTTGAAACACAAAATCTATCTATGATATGACTACTTTTGTTGGCTATCTTGTTCAACACATATCGAATGTTGTTTCAATTTACTTTTTTTAATGTCGCAAATGTCTATTTATAACATTATTAGTTAATGCATTAGCCAATGTATTTAATATCCTTGGAATGTGTTGATATTCATTGTAATAAAATTTCCTTTCCAAGGGACAAACCTTCAAAAATTATCTCAGTAACACTGGATTTTTAATTGTGTATACTCTGTTTAAATGTAATACAATGAGTTCTGAATCTAACCTAACGATCAAATGCCGAATGCCAAATGAAATGGCATCAGATAATAACTCAATCACTGTGGTATATTTTGCAACATTATTCGTTGTTTGACCAAGGCTTACCCCATGCATAGAAACTAACTCATTGGTGGGTGAATAGATAACACAGGCTGTGGAAGAGATATTTCGTGTACTACAACAGGCACCATCAGCAAAACCAATGTACGCTTAAAGGGATGTCAACATCTGCAATATCAAGAGTAATCAAGATAAGCAAGAATAGTAGTCAACGCAAACTTAAACTAGATACACTAATCTAATCTAAAGTAGCTAATCTTAGAAAAATAACTAATGTACAGGTATGATCTTCACACAAAAATCAAGCATAATATCTCTTCAGATAAAGTCCATTTCTGGGTTTATCTAAAGGGACCCCGTCATAATCAATCAATTCGTAAGCCCCTTTTGCAAGCACTTGCTTGATAATATAAGGACCATGCCACATGGGTTCAAATTTCCTAGCTCCTAGTTTATCATTAGCTTGGTCATATACCAATACTAGTTCACCTTCTGAAAAAGCACGAGGTGTAACACTTCGGTCGTACTGAGCTTTAACGCATTTTTTATGAGCTTCGACTATTCTCTCTATCTCTCTCTCTCTCTCTCTCTACCACCCTCCCACATGCACACACACACTCTCTCTCTCGCACAGATTCTCTCTCTCTCTCCCACCATATCTCTTTCTTTGTCTTTCTCTCTCCCCCCCCCCCAACCCCACACAAACATACACACTCTCTCTCTCACCCCTCATCACTCTCTCTCTCACACACACACACACACACTCTCTCTCTCCCTCTCCCGCTCCCCCCCAACCCCCTCTTTCTCTCTCTCTCTCTCACATACACCCTATCTCTCTTTATCGCCTCCCCCCACTCTCACTCTCTCTCCCCCTTGCTCTCTCCCATGCTCTCTCACCCCCAGCTCTCACTCTCTCTCCCCCTTTCTCTCTCCCTCTCTCTCTATCTCTTTCTCTCCCTCTCTCCCTATCTCCCCCCTCTCTCCGACCCCCTCTCTCTCTCCCCCACTGCTCTCCCCACCCCCCCCCCTCTCTCTCTCTCTCTCTCTCTCTCCCCCAACCTCACGAACTCTCTCTCTCTCTCTATCTCTCCCCCAACTACACACAAACATACACTCTCTCTCCCCCAAACCATCTCTCTCTCTCTCTCTCTCTCTTTGTGCCCGCCCTGCTCCCTCTCTCCCTCTCTCGCCCCCCTCACTCTCTCTCTCAAATAGACACTCTCTCCCTCCCTCTCTCCCCCCTGCTCTCTCTCTCCCTCCCTCTCTCCCCCCTGCTCTCTCTCTCTCCCTCTCCTCCACCCCACCCCCGCTTTCTCTCTCTCTCTCAAACACATAGCCTATCTCTCTCTATCACCTCCCTCTCGCCTTCCCCCTCCCTCTCTTTCCCACCCCTGGCCTCCCCCCCTCTCTCTCTCTCTCTCACACACACACACACACTCCCTCTCTCCCTCTCTCACCCCCCCCCTCTCTCTCTCTCACCCCCTCTCTCCCTCTCTACCCTCTCTCTCTCTCCCACCCTCTCTCTCTCTCCCCCCTCTCCCCTCTCTTTATCCTGCTCTCTCTCTCTCTCCCTCTCACCCCCTCTCTATTTGTCTCTCTCTCCCCCTCTATCTCCGTCGCTCCCTCCGTCCCTCCCTCTATCTCTCTCTCTCTCAACAACCTCTCTCTCTCTCCCCCTCTCTCTTTCTCTCTCTCTCTCTCTCTTGCCCCCTATCTTTCTCTCCCCTCTCCATCTATCTCTCTCTCCCCCTTCTCTCTCTCTCTCTTGCTCTCTCTCTCTCTCTCTCTCTCTCTCTCTCTCTCCACCTCTCTCTTTATCTCTCCCTGCTCTATCTCTCCCTCCCTCTCTTTCTCTCGGCCCCCTCTCTCTATCTTTGTCTCTCTCTCTCTCTATCATCCCATCGCTCTCTCTCGCCTGCCCCCCCCCCTCTCTCTCTCTCTCCCCACTTTCTCTCTCTCTCTCCCCCGCTTCTCTCTCTCTCTACCCCCCTCTCTCTCTCTCTCTCCCTCTCACCTCCTCTCTCTCTCATCCCTTTCTCTCTCTCTCACACTCTCTATTTGTCTCTCTATCCTCATCTCTCTCACTCCCCCCCCCACTCTCTCTCTCACTCTATATTTGTCTCTCTATCCCCCTCTCTCTTTGTCTCTCTCCCCTCTCCCCCTCCCTCCCCCCCCCTCTCTCTCTCTCCACCCTCCCTATCTCTCTCTCTGTTGAGATTGCAACAAGATGATGAGCTTAGTGAAAAGAGTCGCCTTCACTAAGTGTGCCCGCAAGCTATTTTTGGCGCAAGTCTATTTTTAGACATGTCGATCATATTCTATGAGTTGCAGGATGCTATTTGTGGGTGGTTGGTCAAGTTGTAGAAAATAGATGGACTTCCATTTTTAGACATATTGGGCAGAATCTATTTTTAGATTTCCAGTCTTAAAAAAGATATGTCAAATATTATTAGCTCTTAATAATATTTGGACTATAAACATTATCTTCTTCTCTTGGAGCACTTCAATTAAGTGCACAGATGTGGCACAGGAGGTGAAAAAAGAAATTACGCTATTCCTAAGGGTTAAGTGGAGCTATTGCATAGATACTTCAGTTAGAACTCATGTGACAGAGTTTGGTGGAGTTATTGAGGTAGTTGGTGGAGTTGTGTTCAGTTTAACTAAGTTAAACATAGTCGAGCTAGTTGTATCTAGTCTAACTGATTGATACACTAGTGAGAGTGGTGTGAATTAATTATTAATTAATTCACTAATTATTAACTCATTAATCAACTAAAGAATACGTCAGTTACCTATAGTGCATGGACAACTTCAGTGGAGACTAGTGAAAAGGTAGGTGAAAGAGCAGTGTGACTATCAGTTGTGACTATAGTGTTGCATGATTTGCAACACACAGTGGTTGGAGATGCCAATGAGGATTGCGTGAGCAAGGCTGGACCAATTCGAGTTCATTCAAAGCCATTCTTCAGCAGTGATTGCGCAATAGAGGTAGGCTAGTAGGTGGCAGCGATTGGAGCATGTGTTTTGCTAGATCAGACCTGATTAGTGTGTAGCAATTGGAAATTGTACTGAGAGCTTGTGAGGAGCTTTGTATAATTATTGTTACATGATCTCTATGACATATAATATACAGATAGTTGGGGGTTTTTAGATTTAAGCTTTCCCATAAAATATTGTGTTCATATGTGTGAATGTTTATGGTTTAATGTGCACATGCGATTGTTTTTATTTCCGCAATTAATGATCAATGGTAGAAGAGATTATGTATTGTGCATGAAGTCAAATAGTGTATGATCAGGAGAATCTCGGATGTATAACATATCAGTTATATAAATTTCTTTAGCCCCTCCCTCTCTATATTTCTATCCCTCGCTCTCCCCTTCCATCACGCTCTATCTCTCTCTCTCTACGCCTCCATTACCCCCTCTCTCTCTCTCTCTCTCTCCTCCCCCTATCTCTCGCCTCTCTCTCTCTCCTTCCCCTATCTCTCACCTCTCTCGCCTCTCTCTCTCCCTTTCCCTATCCCTCTCCCCCCCTCTCTCTATCTCTATCTCTCTACCCCTCCATCCCCCCTCTCTTTGTATCCACCCCCTCTCTCTACCTCCTCCCACCCCCCCCATCCCCGGGTGCTCTCTCTCTCTCTCTCTCTCTCTCTATATATATATATATATCCCACACCCTCTCTCTCACCCCCACCATATCTCTCTCTCTCCCCCACTCTATATATATATATATCCCACACCCTCTCTCTCACCCCCACCATATCTCTCTCTCTCTCTCGCTATCTACACCCGCTCTCCCTCCCCCCCTCTCTCTCTCACTATCTACACCCCCTCTCCCTCCCCCCCTCTCTCTCCCCCACACCCTCGAAAGAAACATAAAAATTAAAAAGAATTAATGGGATTGGGTAGCCAGAATAAAACAGAGAAATTAAAGATTAAATATCAAAGGACATAGTAGATTAATGTGATTAGGAATCGAAAGGTCAATTGCAGGAATGACAGATTGATATGGTGGGTCATTAGTTTGGGCTTTGACAAGGAAGGACAAGAACATTGAAAATTCAATTCTACTCTAAACTGAAGAATAGAAAATAAATAAAAGAAACACATACCTGCAACAAATATTCTCTGGTTCCTTCCTTCTCTCTACTGTAAATACCTCACACAACGTCTTTCATTCATCCATGCATCCATCCCTTCTCGTTGATGGTCAATTCAATCATCTCTATCAAAAGCTACAGACGTCAATTCAGTCGTCTCTATCAAAAGCTACAGACAAACACCCACAAGAACGACCAGATAAAAGCACTTCCACTCAAAATTACAGAGAAAACACTTCCAATGCACATAGGACAAAATTAGCTGCAAATACAAATACAGATGATAGAAAAAGATAACGAACTTGGAACATACATATGATAGAAGAAGAATATGAACTATTCGTTGAGAGGCATATATATATATATATATATATATATATATATATATATATATATATATATATATATATATATATATATATATATATATATATACCTCAATAAAGCTTTGATGGACCGCGTAGCGATGATGGACGGCTACCACCACAACGTCTATAACCAAAAAAATCTTGAGATGCTTTTCAGGAAACTCTTTACACGTCCACGTCATCTGGTGGGTTTTCTTAAATTTTGAATGTTGACGTTTGAATTTGAATTTAAGGTGGAACCTTTGATATTCGGTAATAATAAGTACTTTATTGATATTAAGTACTTTTGGGTCCTCTGCCTTCTGCTGTCAACAATTAGGTGTGCATTGCTCCACTGTTTTGTTTCTGCCATCAATTTCGATGATGCATTCAAATGCAGTACCACCGGGAGACTACGAGGAGGGTTCGATTCATGCATGGGAGACCCATGAGTGCCGATGTCTTCCTAGGTTTAGCAGTTACGCAATTTAATTCAAGTGTAATTAATATTTATGAAAGATTGGGTTAATTGGGTGAATTAAAACATAATTGAATCACAAAAAATAAAACACAAAGCTAGTAATCCCATTTGTTATTACAATAATTTACTATAGTTACAATCCCAGGTGGGAGAGTGGACTATAATGGACTCGGGTGGCTTCTGTTCTAATTCTAAATTATATTTATTCTTTACTAATATATATCTATTTTATTTTAGTTGAAGTGGAATAACGATCACAATCAAAATGTAATGTTTCTTTTTTAATTAAATGGTTCTTAAATTATATTTATTCTTTTAAAAGATATATCTTTAATAATATATATCCATTTTATTCTTTAAATAGAAGAACTTAATGAAGTGTTTATGCAAAAATCTAAATTTTATACCTAAAATCAATTTAGTCATTTCAAGAACTATTGATATTTTCACATTCTCTTCATGAATTTTACAGCACAATTTTTTGCATAATCAAATCTCCATTACTAAATATTTTGGTATATATTTAACTAATAAATAGATTTTGAGATAATGAAAAAAATAGATTTTTTTTTCTTAAATACATAACATTTTAAGCTTATTTATATATATAAAAAACATATTAGATATCAATTTAATGTTACATATAATAGGACCAAAATAGGCTAATACTTTTCTACAAAATTTTAAACTCATTTTATAATGTTGGCTATAAGATTTTTAATTTTTTTTTCCATAAATTAATCAAAGTTCAATTTATACTAACTAGTTTTTTAATATTAATTTAAATTTACTTGAAAATAAATATAAATATTAATTTTAATGTTTTTTTTTTAAATATATTCTTATTTAAATAATATTTTAATTTTATTATAAAATTTAAATTAAAATAAATTAAATTAAATGTTAAAAATATGTTTTATATATTAAGCTTTTCTCAAAAAAATGCTTTGTATATTAGGTGAAACATTCTTTGAAGTTAAAATATAATTTTGAATGAAAATTTAAATATTTTTTTGTTTGTTAAAGTATTGTGATTTGTGGAATTAACCTATGATTTAAGAAAGTATGACTGATGTTTGATGTTTCAAGGGTATGCTAGTATTACAAGGTTACCAGAGAAGCACTAATTCTTATATCTCTTTATTTTTATCTGAACACATTCGATATAATTGATAGTCTTCATTACGAGTAGAATTACTATTTTAAGTTTTAATTTGTTTTAATTGAAAATCACCAGTTTTTCAATATGATGTTATATTTTACCTATTTTTAAATTAGTTATTTTACCTATTTTCAATACTAATTTAATGTGTAGTATAATTAATAGAGAAAAATGATTTTTTCACATTGTTTTGGTTAATTTTAACTAAAATTTTGTAAAGATATTTAAAACCTTGAGTTTAAGTTGTTTAATACATCAAATTCTAGTGCCCTGGGGTTTGAATCTATTTATACATTCAAAATATATTTTAAACAAAAAATAATCATAATCTTGTTCGAAACTAAATCCCCAAATTCTAGTGAAAATTTTCATTTCATCTATAAGTTAAACACTACCCTAATTTAATATGATTTGCAACTCAAGGTAAAGAGAAAGCCAAAATTAATTTATAAATTTACATTAGAAATATACCCATTTTAATTGTTATATTGCTAAGTTATATATTTATAAAGTTTTTTTTGTTTAAATAGTTTGTGTGGTTTTAAAGAAGTTTCTACATTTTTCTTCTAATCTTAGATATATTTTGTCCATGTTTGTTTGGTTTTTTGATACAATATCTAATGGCTAATATTTTATCAAAAAAATGCTCCTAGCGATTGAGAAAATTCATAGTCAAAAGAATGTATTCATTAGAAAAAACCAATTTCCAAAATTGCATCTTTGTATTTTACAAACAACTATAATTTTTTTTCTAGTGCATTATTCTATTTAGAATATGATTCCTATAGATCATGTCCTTACATACAAATACATTTGCATGCTACGCATTTCCATTATTGTTTAGGGCATAACTTCTCTCCTTTATGAGCTCACTCTACATTTATTTTATTCCTCCCTGAGTGGAAATTACTTCAAAACTATTATTTTCGACAACTCTAATCTATATGGAATCTCCTCAATTCTTTCAATGTAATTGACAACCCGAACTTCTTTCACTTTTAGTAAGGTATCCCATTATAATTTTTGACATAACATCTATAACTCATTTCATTTTTAGTTAATCAAATTTGATATAATGCAATAGGAAACAATGCAATTTAACTAGTTTAAGGAAACATAATTTCCATATATGACTACATAATTGCCATATATGACCATAGTCATCTGTAGACATGATTTAAACAATAGGAACAAATTCTCAATTCTATTTTTTGCATCTCTAGTTAGAAAATATATAGAAATATCTTAGATTGCATTGTTAGGGACTAGACATTAAATATAAAAGCACACAAATTAATAAGAAGACTTTAGTTTATGATAAAATACTCTGCTACATGATTCCTTCTTAATGTTTAGCCCAAGAATAATGTTATTGTATATTAAAACTAGTTTTAGTTGTTTTTTCATTTTATGATCACAATCACTTGCAACATGATAAGAATAAGAAGAAAAAATGTTGAAATCCAAAATTTTGGGATTTCATAAACATACTTAATAACTATTCATTCTTCATCATTGTGTTAGATATTTACACCTTAAGGCATTCTTATATGAAAAAAAACTTTTCTTTAGCCCACCTGTCATCACTCTGTGCCATTAAATTATATCTACCTGTCATCACTCTGTGCCATTAAATTATATCTTAGACGATTAGAGAATGTTTAATCGTTGGATAGGCAAAAGTAGTTAGAAAAAAAGGTTACGGTAGTTGGAAGGAAAGGAATATTACAGTTTACACCCTAACCACCTTACACAAAAATTCGATCACTCAGGAACAGTTTGGGCTTGGCGCAGTGGATTGCAGGCTCTCGGGCTCCCCACCTTCACGAACAGTTTCTTCTTCGCGCAGTGGATTGCGGGTTGTCGGGGCTCACCGACTGCGAGCGCAGATTCTTTTTATTTCCTGAAATCCAAATTGTAGTTAAAGGCAGAAACTTTCCCTATAAACAAAACCATTGGAAAGCAATTTGTGTAGAACTTTTGAAACCGTTTTATTGACAGAATGGACTTAATCCTTTCTCCCAGAGCTTGGCACAAAATAGTCTCGGTCTGGACACAAACTCCTGCAAAACAGAGCTGCAAATACTGCTTATATGCAGCTGCAAACCATATTTGCAGAAGTGAAGCAAACATCATGCTTGAAAATGGCACAAATTTTGCGATTGTGACGGCAGGAGTGGGTGGATTATTGCCGTTAGGGCTCTTTTCACAGAGGACAGATAGCATCAAGACCGTGATTTAGATACAAATGATATTGTCTTGCAGGTCCCATCAAGATACAAATGATATTGTTTTGCAGCTCTCATCACAGGGCACGAGGAGCTTGATTTTGAATTTCTGGGGAATAAATTTGGAGAGCCTACGATTCTTTAGACTAATATATACGTTGTAAATAAAAATTAACAATGAAAATTCGGTAGTTTTATCTGTCCATTAATTCCATATTTATTATATATATATATATATATATATATATATATATATATATATATATATATATATATATATATATATATATTTATATATTTATATATTTATATTTATATTTATATTGTATGCATATAGTGTTCAATTTATATATAACATATAACAAGTCAACATATTTTAGCCACTGAATTCCAAACCTACTTGTTATCTGAAATGTTGCTTATTTGTTTGTTTATAATGTTTAATTTATATATAACCTATTAAAAGATTTAGATCTAATTTAAATAATTTATTAGGTAGATTTAGATCTAATTTAAATAATTTATTGGGTAGATTTAAATTTCTAGAAAAATTATACGGTCTTATAATTATTTTATGTATAATATTTATAAAATAATTATATTTAAATTTATAAATTTATTCCACTTTTAATATATAGATCAAAGTTTTGCTTTCTAATATTAATAATACTTGCAGATTTATGGTGGATGAGATGTCCATGAGAATTTTTATAAACAACAAGGCCTTGGGTATTCCATATCCAGAAAGGCAAGTAATGGAAATTTTCTCCAGCATGGAATGGGACAGCTGGGCAACTCAAGGACGTCTCTTAAAAATGCCGCAATTTTCAGACTTCTCAAACAGCAGCTTTAGAGCCCTTAGCTCCTACTCAGAAGCGTAAGGTGAACTGGTAAAAAAAAGCTATATGATATACTACATCATATACAACTACTCTGAAGATAAACAGAGATATCCAGTGCCTCCACCAGAATGTAAAATAAATGTTTGAGAGCAATTCACTGTGTACGTGAGGTTTGTACTTTGCCATTTTTATATTATATGAACCATTTTTTTTTTTACTTTTAGTTTTATATATTAGAAATTCTCAGAAATTGATGTAAAAAATAAAGTTTTATTAATTATTATTGGTAGTTATGGTGAATGACAGTTTTGCAAGGAGATGTTTTTATACAAACAGAGATGTTTTCATGCCAGATGAGTTTGGTCATTTATATTATACAACATAATAGCACAACGCCATTGAAAAATATCAATGGTATAAATTGTTTGGGTTTGTAGTTTTTTTTTTTTATATGAGAAATTTATATTTTACTTTTAATAATAAAATATTAATAATATTATTTTTTATTAATTAAATATTTTAATTATTTATGTATTATAATAAAATAAAATATAAGTTACACTAAACAACTCAAAGATATAAGTTACACTAAACAAGAATATAAAAAGTAGTCATAAATAATAGGTTACATACTATCTACTATTGAATGGAAGGAAAACTGAAAACATATTAAAATTTAATATTTTTATATATCTTGTACTATATATATCATTTAAAAAAATTTAAAAATATATCAACATTTAATTCAATATTATTTCAATTCAATATTTTTATATATCTTTTACTATATATATCATTTAAAAAAAATTAAAAATATAATAAAAATATATTAACATTTAATTCAATATTATTTAATTTAATAAATAAATTTGAATACCAATTGCTCTTGTAAAATGAATATTCATCCACCTAAAAAGGGAGAAATTTTTCACTAATATTTTTTTCCACTAGATGTAATCTCAAGAGTTAATGATATATGGATTTGTAGTCAACTAATTTTGTGTCCTTTAAGTGATCTAAATG
The DNA here is from genome assembly GCA_034641835.2 of Pinus albicaulis. Lineage (NCBI taxonomy): Eukaryota > Viridiplantae > Streptophyta > Pinopsida > Pinales > Pinaceae > Pinus > Pinus albicaulis. The sequence continues at coordinate 184,111 of JAXQQM020065779.1, read as the reverse complement.
GTAAAATGCTAGGTAGAGTGATATTAACATAATTTGAATTTTTTTTATTTTTAAGGACATATGTGTATGATGGTGATGGTGTACTAGTTTGTTTTATTATTATTATTATTATTATTATTATATATTTTATAAGAATATTAAAAAATAAATAAATAAATAAAAATTATTATTATTATTTTAAATAGTTATTTGATTGTAAAATAAAAAAATTAATTTTAATATAATTAAATATTATGAATCATATTTTTGCTTTATATAGCATTAAAAAATATATATATATATATATAGATAAATGATATTTTAAACAATAAATAATTTTTTTTATAAAGTAAATTTATTTTTAAAAGTGTTTTTTAAAATGGTGTCCTAAAATTTTAAAGTTGTTATTTTATATAGTTTTTTAGTTATATGTTTAATTTTAAAATAAAAAATAACAAGTTAGAATTGTTGTTTTAGTTTAAAATTTAAAATAAAAATGATTCTTTATTTTTCTATCCATTATTTTATAGAAAATTAGATAGTTTAATTTTTATATTCAAATTTGCACTTAAAAAACACATCTAAAAATTCCATCCCTTTCTTTTAACATGTTGACATATGGAAACAAAAAGGTGAATAATTATGTTGTAAGGTGTCTCTTTTGAGAAGAACTCTCTTCCCATTAGATTGACTCCTTCCAAAAAAGTACAAATATTTGTAATAGATAGTTATAGAGCTTCCTCTTATTTTTCTATATGTCGTTGGTTCTATGCTTCTTCCTCCATTGCCTTCCTCTTCCACTCATATTCATCCAGAGTTCTCTGTCTTTGTTCTTTCACTTTCTTATATGCATGTCGTTTCTCTCCAGTCTCCTTATGTTGTGTGTATGCCTCTTTTGCCTCTTCCAATCGCTTCCTCATTTCCTCACGATCTCTCCTTTTTATTAGTTCCATTTTCCTCTTTTCTGTTGTAAGTTCTTCTCATTTATTCTTTTGTTATTCCTCTTTCCACCTTTTCTCATCTGCCATTTTTCTTAAATTTTCTTGTTGCAAATTAGTCTTTGCCTCTATATCTCTTTTTAACTGTAACTCAACACCATAAGAAAAGGTTTCTAATTGAGAAGAATTATTTGCATGATATTTCGGCAAAGCACGTCCAACTAGATTTTTTCTCACCACACAATTTGATATTGATTTGTGACTACAATCACTAGTGGCCCTAATCATTTCTTCTCCTTCTTTCTTCACTCTGTTACATTCTTGTTTGGATTTTTCCTAAAATTTCTTCTCATATTCACCATGCCTTGCTAATTCTTTCCTCATTTTGAATTCATGATCTCTTTTCTCTTTGACATCTCTCTTTCCTGTCATGATTGATGATGCTATTGGTTTCTGCAGGACCAATGGAATAAAATATCTCACATTAGACAAAAAATTGTTGGATTTATAATTGTTCTTTGTAGGTAAAATATGACTCACATTATTGCTATAATCCTTTTTATTGTGATCTCTTATAACCTTCTTCTTGACAGATGAACCATAATTTTTTCGGAACTCATTCATTGATATATAAGGCTCTATGTTCTTCTTCTTAGGTCCAAACTCCTTCATTATTAGAACAAATAGAATTATTTTGTTTAGATAAGATTTCTTTGGGAGAAATTTTCATCATGTATCTGTGTAATTTGTGTCAATTCTTTCAAATAACTTTCCATCCATAAGAGTTGTTACGAGTGAATTTTGTTTTTCTAAGGAGTTATCCATTAGAATTTTCTTGGCAAACAAAACACTTTTCCTAGTTGGTGATCCAAATATATTTTTAAAATGTTTTAGTGAAATTGGATGATCCATACTCTCCTCCTTTGGCACTATTTTCCTCTTCAATGGGAAAACATCCAAAATTCACTTTGAACATATGACCTTTTCTTAGGAAGCTTTTGGAGTCCATGTTCATTGAATTTATATATAAAAAGCCCATGGGCTACCATATAAGAGACATTTGTTGCATATCTCTTTCCCTGATATTCTCTAGGGCTTTATTTATGTTCTTTAAGTACCATGGCATGATATGAACATGAGTTTAATGGAACAAGTGTTTTGCACTTTGAGATATGAATAGGAACTGGAGTGAGGGAGTGAAAATATTTTCACAACTTAGTAGCTTTAACACTTTCCTTCGTAAAGGAATATTTCCCATTCTTATCTTCAATTCTTTCATATTCCATATCTATCTCCACAGACTTTTTCCCTTTCTGTGACTTAAAATTTTTGTCTTTAGATAAGATCCAATTATGAAAGACTTCAAATTCCTACAACATTTTACATCATGCAAGGATGCTAATGTCATACTTTGAAATGACTTGTTGTAAGCAAATGAATCAACATTCTATTTTGATCATGAAAAGATGAAATTTGGTTGCACTAACTATGGCATCCCTAGGCTTCATGTTGCACCCTTTTCAAATCCGTTGATTGATGAGTTAAGCTTGGGCTATTAATCCACTTCCAAACTAGTCCTTTTATTCCTCCATGAAATTTTTGAAATACTCACATCAACCTCATATGAAAAATTTTCATGAGACTCCGGTACATTTGGCTTTAAATGATTGAAAGGCTTTTGATTAAATAAAATCAACTTAGCTAGACTACATTGAGCCGCCTCCCTAACTACACCTCCATTCAATAAAGGTGTGTTGTCCATGTAATTGCTTTCCATCCCACTTAGTCCCTTTTGGAAAGAGAAGTCTAAAACATTGGCATCTTCAAGTAAAAATGATAATCCCTTCATTTTTGAATTAAAAGAACATTATGTAGTCACTCCATCACATCAAATTTGTTAAGTCTTGTATAATATCATCTCCACTTTTGTGCAGGTTGTAACATGATAATCCTTGAGCTAAGACAATTGACATTGTCCTTCCATGGATAAATCCTGCATTTAAATAAGAGTTAACCTTATCATATATATCTGTTTCTTCGTATAAATTTGTTTCTATTTCATCTTGGTAAGATATTTTTCAATGGGACAAATGATTTTTTTTCCCAAGACCTTTTCCAATAGCATCAGAGTCCTCTCTTTCATTTCTCAATAGAACACTACAACAACCATGTTAGTGCAATTAGATTCCATTGATAACTTATGGCCTAATTCTTCTATACAAGGGCTATATGGAAATTCTTGAACCAACCCATTAGCTAGAAAAGGGTGAGCCAACTGATTGCCTAACAAAGGACTATTTGGGACTTCTTCAATAAACACATTACCAAGTTTTTTTCTCACTAGGAAAAATGAAATCTTTTCCAAGACCTATTCCAATGGCATTGATGTCATATCTTTCATTTCTCAACAAACTATCTGTAACATTCATGTCCCTCACAATGGCTTTCATTGACAACTTATGAACCCTTCCTTCTATAGGAAGGCTATTTGGAAATTCTTGAACCAAAACATTATCTACCAAAGGGATATCTGTAACTTCTGGAACCACCCCATTACCTAGTAAAGTAACATTTTCAAAAATTGGATGGCTACCCTCATCACAAAATACTAACCTTTCCAACACGATCGAGAGGCATTAGACAAGCCACTTTTACGATACTAGTGATGATTGGAGGGTATCTCTTGAAAAAAGTCTCATGCTTATAGTTAGATTCAGTCACATTTGAGGCCTCTAGATGTTTTGCATCACAACTGTCAACACATCTTCGAAAATCATCCCTTGGAACTGCCTCTTTTGTGCATCTTTATTGCATTTCTTAATTGTCTACTTGTTGATCACTCTTATGATCAATATATTTGAAACATATACGGCCTCATTCCATGGAAGAAAAACTCAACTTTCATTATTTCACAGTGCCTCCTTTTGTCCCTCTACGCTTTGTTACATATGTTAGCCACTTATGACGTTTCCCTTACAATATATGGTGCAGTTGCAAAGGAGAAATAAAACCAATGGAAACAAAAGCTGTTTTTATATGGTTCAATATATTCTCTCACAATTTTTGTGGGACTTATGTTTTATTTAAAAAAAAAAAAAATCAACAATGCACTTTGTTGTTTAAACTATGCACTCATAAAATATAAAGCCAGAACTAGACAAAAATAAATAAGAAATTTCTTTATCCAAACAATTATCCAAACCTAAAATTTAATTTTAGATAAATTAATTCATATTTATATTTTAAATATTCAATTAAATAACATAACATATCACGTTTTCTTTGTTCTATGCTATGTTTAGATCGTTTCCTTTGCAACATATGGCGCAATTGCTAGTTTATTTTTGGATTTCATAAGCATACTTAATAACTATTCATTCTTTATCATTGTGTTAGACATTTTCTATTATTTCCAGCTCTCCTATTTGGGTTCCATTGTCATGTGCATTAAGGAAAACTTGACTCTGAATCACCTAGTTGTTGCTTATGGTGATAAAATTGAGTTTTCATGTATTTAATTAAGGACTCTAAATCATCTAGTTGTTGCTTATGATGATAAAATCACTTCATCTATGTTTGAGGCTATTATCATGGAACTTCCACCACTTTTCAAGTGTGTGTCCATTCAAAATTCAAATTTCAATGCTTGTTTTTAGGGAGGAAATAATGTAGTGGCAACACTATTTTGATACCTACTTGGGTTCTAGTGATTTGTTAATGGGGTTGATATATATATTAGAATATATCTATTTTAATACAATACTTTTTAATCATTGAGAGGGATTAAGATAAAATAAAATCATAATTGATCAGTGCATAAAAGATCTAGGTTAAAATAGATCTATATTGATTTATTCTTTTATTAGATATTTCTAGTATTAGTATGGCGAGTTATTATTTTAATTTTATTTTACATTTGTGTGAATTTTGTATTTTCTCCATTTAATTAATTAGCAATAAGACTACTCCCATAGCATGCCCACATGCATATGTCTCCACTACGAAAGTTTAGTTATGCTAGAACCAATGCTTGATTGATATTCTTCTTTAACACTACAAAGAATCTTTGTTGATCCTTTCCCCTCTGGAAAATATTTCTAGTTGGCATTGTGGTGTGGAGTGGTGTTGCTACTACTGGAAAAAAGTCTATTAATTTCTTTAAGTACTATGTTGCCTAAAAGAAACTCCTATCCTCAAAAATATTTAGTAATCCTTACCGGCCAATTCTTGATGACCTCTATCTTGGAAGGATCTACCTTCAACTCTCCTCCACCTATCACATATCCCAAATACACCAAAGGATATTGTGAAAAATCACACTTCTTGAAGTTTTTCAACAATTAGTGCATCTTTAAAGTCTCTAGCACCTACATCAAATGTGATATGTGCTCCTATTAAGTAGCAATGTATACTATTAAATTGCACAATATATCATTCATTAACTTCATGAATGTAGTTGGTTCATCACATAGGCCAAATATTATAACTAACCACTCATACGAACTGTAGGTTTTAACCCTGTATAGAAATTATCTACAAATGAATATTAAAAATAGAAAATAAACAATAGTGAGAGAATAAAACATAAAATAGATATACACAAAGATTTTCCCCTAGATCCCAAATTGGGATGACCAGCTTGATTATTCATTATATTCCTTTTAGTTTTACAACACATATATATACATGTCAAAGCATAAAAAACCCCAATCCATTAACCCTAGATTAGAACATAACCGTAGTTCCCTTCACCGGATCTACAAAATATGAGGGGATGAAAACCATCATGCCCCAAAACCATGTGCAAACCCATGCACAAAACCATCAGTATGTCTGCCCACCAAAAAATAGGATCCAAATTTTTTTCCCAGGGTGCTGCCCTGGACCCTAAATAGGGGGGCTACCGCCCCACCTATTGTGCTCGACGCAATGTACAGGCTAGGCTATTGCCCCCCTGTGACCCCCCTATGTGTGACTAGTCGTCGAAAGAATATAACACATACCCAACATTCTCCCACTTGTTGTTTTCTTTCCGCAAGGGGGCCACAGGAGAGCTTAGTCATTATCCCAGCTCTGCAACACCCATTGTATCTCTTACCTTTCACCATAAAGCCTTTAGGTTGCTTCATATAGATCTCCTCTTCCAAATCCCCGTGAAGAAATTTTGTCTTCACATCCATCTGTTCTACCTCAAAATCAAATGTAACATCAACAGATAAAAGTAGTCTAATAGAAGTAACCTTGGCAACAGGAGAAAAAATATCACCAAAATCAATTCTTGACACTTGGGAATAACCTTTTGCTACTAATCGAGCTTTGTATTTCTCCCCCTTGCCTTCTACATTCATCTTCTTCTTAAACACCCATTTTCTCCCGATGGGCTTCCTTCCAGCTGGCAACTCCATCAGATCCCATGCCTCATTTTCGTGCAAGGATGCCATTTCATCAACCATGGCCTCCTTCCAAAGTTTTCCATCCTCTGAATCTATTGCCTCCCTGACAATATTCGGATCATCATCAATTATAGTTAAGGAAAAAATTGAATAGAAAGCAGATGGAATATACCTTTTTGGTTGTCTTCTTTCCCGAATTGATCTTCTCACAGCTGCATTTTGTGGCTCTTCCTCTTCTGAGTCTTCTTCTGTTGTAGAGTTTGATTCATCCTCCTTTAGCTCAACCTATATCTTCTCAGGTTCCTTTGGTAGGACTTCATGTTTAACAACATCTTTCACCTCTCTAAACACCACATCTCGGCTGTACACAACCTTCCTTATTTCTGGGTTCCAAAGCTTGTAAGACTTTAAACCATCTTTATACCCAATAAAGATGCACCTTTAAGATTTATTATCCAACTTGGTCCTTTTCTCCTTTGGAACATGTACATATGCATCACATCCAAATACCCTCAGATGTGAAAGAGAGGGTTTCTTACCAGTCCATACCTCATGTGGAGTCTTATCCTCCAACGTTGATGAAGGTGGTCTGTTAACCAAGTAACATGCAGTCTCCACTGCCTCTGCCCATAATTCTTGTCCTAATCCGGTATCACTGAGCATGCTTCTTGCCTTTTCCATCAGTGTTTTGTTCATTCTTTCTACAAATCTATTTTGATAAGGTGTGTATGGATTAGTCTTATGTCGTGCTATGCCACATTTCTTACAGAACTCTTAAAATTCCTTCTTGCAGAACTCCCCACCATTATTTGTCCTCAGCACCTTTATATTCTTCTCTGTCTGGTTTTCCACCAGAGCCTTAAATTCTTTAAATTTGTCAAAGAATTCATATTTCTTCCTCAAGAAATATATCCATGTATTCCTTGAGAAGTCATTTATGAATGAAATGTAGTAAAGATACTTACCCAGTGATGGAACCGACACAGGTCCAAACACATAACTCTGCACAAGCTCTAATATCTTGTTCGCCCTCTTCGTACCAGAAGGAAAACTCACCTGATTATGCTTCCCATATACACAATGTTCACAGAAATTGAAATCCAGAGAGAAATTATACATACCTTCTACCATACCATTTCCATGCAGTATCTGAAGGCCCTTCTCTCCAATATGTCCAAGCCTTTGATGCCATAGCATGGTCTTTTCTCTAGAGATCGCTAGGCTTTCTACTCCACTTTCAGGAACCACATAACTGTTGCACCCATCAATAACAGTGCTGCCCTGAAGCTTGTACAGAGTTACAATCCGAACTCCCCGCATTAATACCAGTGCTCCTAGAACTATCTTATAGGTATCTTTCTCAAACACTGTTTTTACACCTGCATCATCCATCTTTCTTACAGAAATAATATTTCTACCCAATGCAGGAATGTGCATAACACCAGGTTGTGTTCTAATCCTTCCACCTTGTAGCTTCAACTTGAATTTTCCACGTTCGACGATTTTGGCCTTCCTATCATCACCTAGGAAGACATCACTGCCATCATATTTTTCATACTCGCAGAACCACTCCCTATGGGGAGTGAAGTGAAAGGATGCACCTGAGTCAATCAACCATGACTCATGATCTACATGTGTATTTGAAGAAGAAGCCAAATACACATCCCCATCTTCATTCGAAGTGGCTTTTGCCTCTGCAGAAGGAGCATCATTAGATCCCTTTCCTTTCTCAGAAGCTTTAGATCTGTAGTACTTTTTGTAGTGTCCTTCCTTTCTTCATTTCCAACACACATTTAAAAACTTTCTAAGAGATTTAGATGTCCCTCTAGATTTAGATCTCCCACTCGAAACCTTATTCTTCTTTCTGTTTTGGGACCTTCCTCGTATAGATAAGGCATCTCCATTCTAACCCTCCATATTTCTGGATCCCATTTCCTCCGACAGCAAGGCTGAGACAATGTCATCAAAATTCAATGTAGTTGGATTTCTACCTATTGTGATAACCAGACTATCCCACGAATTTGGTAGAGAACACAACAAACTGATGCAATTATCTTCATCTGAGATTTTAATATAAACAGATGATAGCTAGCTTACCACAGTATTGAAGGCGTTCAGATGCTCTATCACCGAGTCTCCGTCCTTCATCCTCAGGTTATACATCTTTTTCCACAGGAACAATTTATTCATTAGAGACTTATATTGGTACAAAGTCCCTAGCTTGTCCCACAAGGTCTTCACCATAGCTTCCCTAGATATATTCAACAATAATGAATATGAGACACACAACCATATTGTGCTCTTTGCCTTCTGATCTAGCTTCTTCTAGTCTTCATCTGACATTGTTGTTGGTTTAGTACCTGGATCTACCACGATCCACTCATGTTTATCCACCAACAGATCCTCCATATTGAACTTCCACAACTCAAAACTCTGACTATTAATTTTTCGATCTCTATCTTCTCGCCTCTTGCCATCTTCTTTCACCGCAAGAATCGATCCCGCAGATCTCCCACTAAACAGTGTCTACCTCAGGCCCGAGAAAAAAAACCATCATTAGCAAAGGCGTCCCCTTGAAGCCTAAACAACTCCGATACCAAATGTAGGTTTTAAACCTATATAGAAATTATCTGCAAATGAATCTTAAAACTAGAAAATAAACAATAGCAAGAGCATAAAACATAAAATAGATATATATAGATATTTTCCCCTAGATCCAAAATCAGTACGACCAGCTTAATTTTTCATTATATTCCTTTTAGTGTTACAACACACACACACACACACATATATATATATATATATACATGTCGAAGCATACATAAACCCCAATCCATTAACCCTGGATTAGAACATAACCATAGTTCCCTTGATCGGATCTACAAAATACAAGGGGTCGAAAACCATCATGCCCCAAAACCATGTGAAAACCCATGCACAAAACCATGGGCGTGTCCACCCACCAAAAAATAGGGTCCAAATTTTTTTTCCCGGGGCTACCACCCCCCCTGTGACCCCCCTACTACACCTGGTGCAACGCACAAGGGGTGCTATCGCCCCCCCCCCCCCCCCCTCACGCATGACTATTTGTGGAAAGAATATAACACATACCCAACATGAACCTTGTCTACTTTTGAAGGTGGTCTTGTAGGTATCCTATTCTTTGACTCAAACCGGGTGATACCCTAATTTTAATTCTAGGTTGCTTAGGTATTTATCTTGCTACACAATAGATCATCTATCCTAGGTAAGGGGTACCCATTATTCAAAATAATTTTGTTTAAAACCCTGAAACCTATTAGTGTCAATACATCAGTGATCAAACATATTTCAGTTAAGTTGCTAGTAGTCATAAGTCAAAATTTTTGGTCTTTTCAAACAATTTTTCAAAATAAATTTTGGTCACTGAAGGAGTCTAGGTTAGAAACATTTCTCCCTTCTTCTCATCCATGGGCATCATCACTTTAAAGGTCATCCCATTCATTTTCATTTAGAAGTATTAGGTCATTCACTCCATCTCATATAGGTTTGTTGTCTAGGTGTCATTTTTTTTCCTTTGAAAAGTCCAATTTTTCATCAAACAATTCAAATAATCCTTCATTTTCACCATATAAGTCTACAGTCCTCATAATTAGCTGAATAAACTAAGGCAAGTTGTCTTATTTTAATTTTTTTTTCAAAGTCAAAAGATTTCAAAAGGAAAAATTGTCTTATCTTTTTCACTACAGGACAAAAAAGTAATTTCAAAGCTTATAAAGGACACAAGAGGCTCATCCAAATTCATTATTCTATTTTCATGTGTGGTAGAGCTCCTCTCTTACCTCCATTGGACTCCATAGTGGTCAATGGCTTGAAACAAAGGCAGGAAACTACTCCATATCACATTTGCTACGATTTAGCTAACCTTTGATATGCTTATGAAGCAGTTTGTTATGTTTCTCAAATTTTTATGCTTTTGGACAACATTGTTACATTTCTAGAACAATTTGTATGCTTCTGGAGCTTGTTGTTACGCTTCTGTAGCATGTTGTTATGCTTCTGGAACATGTCGTTACGATTTTGCTGGGGGTGTGTTACGCATCTAGAAAGTGTTTAATTAAGGTATTTTGGATTCCAAACTACTCAAACAAGTTCAAGGCTCATTGGAATCATTTTTTAAGCGCTTAAAATAGTAAGTAAGTGTCTCATACCCTCCTGTGGTCAATTTATCAAGCTTACTATTGATTTTCATGCTCACGTCATTCTCCATTATAATTTCACTTCTTTACATCATTGAAATATTTTAGCGAACCAAACCCTAACCCTCTTATCTAACACTATTATACATATCCCACATACATCATACTACCATCCCCCACCATACATATCCTTCCTAAGAGCCATTTTAATCAAAACCTAATTTCTAGCCAGTTTTCAAGAGCTAAACTGGAAAATTCTCGTGTTTCCTTCATTTGACCACCTTCCTCACATTACTTCCACTTGATTTCACTCATATCATGGAGCCAAAATGCAAGCCTATCTCCTGAAGTTTTTTCAAAATTTTCCTTGGCTTTAAAACACTTCATCTCACCCTCTAAGTCTACCCCATCCCTATACTCTTTTTTTCCCAAATTACACTACACATACCCATTCCATCTACACACTAGGGTTTCATCCTTTCACTGATATAAAATATGGAGAGTGAGAAGAAAAACCTCAAGGGAGGGAGCCACCTCAGATTGGAACCCCACACAATGCAATAAATCAATGCTTCACCCTTGGCCAAAAGCTATTTTGAGAGGACTGGATACTTAAGGTTCTGTGAGAAGATCATAGAGGAAGGATATCATTTTAAACTTACAAACCCATTTGCCTCTAATCTCAACATGGGAAAGGTTATCATTGCAGGTGTGGTGTTTAATCTATCAACAAATGTGATTTCCTCAAGAACAGGTATTCCTAGTCACACATAAAAGTGGTTCAAGGGCATGGACTTAGACCTTAAAAATTACAAACTATTTCTCATCCTCAAGCTAGAGAGAAACCATAGTACATCTTCCCTTTCAGACACCTCCTTAACAAATATTCTCCTTTGATGATGTTAATAATGAAGTATTTCACATGTGAAGGGAGATTTTCTAGGTTGTATAGGTACCATTCCATGTCGTTGATGCATTTAACTTCTACCAAACCACTTGAATTGCTACATTACTTATACAAAAGTTTCATTAATATGACTGAGAAGGTTCAAAGCAGAAAAAAATATTATTACCCAAGTATTTTTCACCATGGTCTAGTCAAAATCATTGTGTTGCGTCACCTTTCATCCATCAACATGCCTTGCGAAACCTTCATGGAAAGAGTAGCAACAATGCCCACCACTAACCCTCATGTCATGCATAGCACCCCATCACCATCACTGTCAACACAACTAATGGAGGTTGGATCTTCCAGCATGCAAACTCAAATTTCACAGCCTCCTAGGCTTTTTGTGTTCACTCATACCTATGAGAAGGGAAAGAGACAGGTATTTGTGCCCAGATATATCAACAGTGTACTTAAATTTGACATTATAGTTGAACAAAGTGGAATAGAGGAGAAAACTTTCATGTATAAAGATGAAACACCTTTCACCAACATAGTGAACCAATGTCATTGCAGGTGTTATCACTAAGTCCGTATAGATGGGCTGCTCCACCAGACAACATAGGGTAACTCTTTCAAACCAACATATGACTGGAAATTAGCCTTTTTAGCTTGAGAGGTCTCTCTCAAAGGTAACTATGATTTGTTCAAATATAATTCAATCAGATGACTAACTCTGTAATAATGTCTTGAATGTGTTTGTATGCAGGTGAAAAATGTATAGGGTTTACTACCATTGGGCTTATGGAGTCAATGCTAGGAAACTTAGTGTCATGGTTCTCCTTGTGGAAGCTAAAGCATGTGGTCATTTTAGTGATAGGACAACACACAAAGATATGACATAACTTGTTGGAAATATTTTCATTGATGGCAAAGGAGACAGACAAGAAGCAGAGAGATAGAAAAAGAGAGGGAAGGAGAATATTAGACATGAAGCAGAGAGCAGAGTTGTAGAGTGTGTGAGTGTTTCAGATTTGGGAAAATAGAGGATTCATTTGTATATAGGGAAGAAATAGTCTCAGCCTTATATGAATATTGTTGATGTAGTTTCTGTGCAAATGGGATTTAAATTCCACTAAGAAATTTTATAAAATAGTGTGAAACTCTATGTTATTGGCTAAAAGGGAGACTCTTCCTGAATCGATCCTATTGAAGAAAGTTGAACTTTAATATAGCATTTGGTTGCAATTGGTGTGGAGTCCATATTGTTGTGTTTGATGGAAAACACTTCTAAAGGTGAAAAGGAATCAAAGGTTGTTCGAACCTTGAAATGAAACGATTGAACAATAAAATGATGGAATTGTATTACAGTAACTGAGTATAGAGAAATAATCAGGCAATAACTGTGCATTGAAGAGGGTTTGTATAATAAAACTCTATTATACAATGAAGGTTCGATTTGAATATCATTGGGGTTACTGTGGATTTAACCCCCCAGAGGTGAATATAGAAATCCATTCATGTGTCGTTGAATGACAAAGAGAGTTCGAAGGATTGGGCAATATTGTCAATTCCAACATAGTCACAACGTTGATGAATAGGACGCAAGTGTGGACAAATAGTGAAGCGGGTTAAAGAAAAGCGAAATTCCAGTGAAGAATTGAGAATCGAGAATTCCAGAGTCGAACTACAGTTGAGAGGTTGGAGACTGGTCAAATTGTGAAAATAGAACAACGAGGCCATGGAGTAGTTGAGAGTTCTGCAGGAATGGAACCGTAGTTCCATAAATCAAGTCAAATAAAGTAGAACTGAGAGAAACAATAAACTGAGTGTTAAATAACAAAGGCGAAATTCAATTGAAATAGAGTTGTGAAAAGAAACGGAACCTTGAGCAAAGAGGTAGTCGAAACCATGAAAAGCGATTTTGGAAACCCAATACCAGTGGGTTCACGTGACTCTTAAAGTGGTAAGTAGATTTTCTCAAAAAAATGCAATATGGGTCTTTGATAGACACGCGGAGAAGAGTGGTTTTTAAAAACCACTTTTATCGCGTAATTTCTGAGAATTAAGTGTCGTGCATCTAATTTGCGCGATATTGTGCGACATCTGTCGGATGTGCGCCCAACGTATTGTTGGAATGCGAGAAGTTGTTGACTGTCTGATCTATTCGATGGTTAAGGAGGGTTTCGGCCCGATTGCATTATAAATTGACGCAATGCTTTTTTTTGTAAGCAGGAAGTATTAATGAAACTATGGGACCAGAATAAACATACATAGCATTGTGGCCCATATATGGAGGTGCGCTTGACATATTACATATGTGTTATGTATTCGTCGGCGGTTGAAAATTTTTAATGTTAACTGGACATATATATAAGAAGTGAGCACAGTACTTTGATATATAATTGACCAAGGTCGAAAGGTTGATGACTATGCCGGTAAACGTGGGACCCAAACATTTATTTATATTGATGTTTGGCTCTTAAGCCAAGTCCGAGTTATGCTTTAGCCAAGGTCGAAGACATATATTAATAGAATATGATGTCGGAAATTAAAATAAGGTAACCTTATGATTAGAGGATAAGATACATATGCCATGGGACTGAAAGGTTCATCTTAATATATGTGCTGTGACATCCGATGGTAATTGCGATGATCAAGGATTTATTATGATGTTTCATAACCTTTGAATGAAAGGCGTAATATGTGTCAATATATTATGTTAAGGTGATAAAGTTTTGGGCATATATTCGATGGTTGATATGTTGTGGCTCATCATATAATGAGTTTATCAATAAAGTTCAAACGTTTAATGGAAATTCACACAAAAGTGAGAGCGAAGACTTGGGTTGACTAAATGTCAAATTGAATGTTATTCGATTCCAATAGAATGGGTCTCATACAAAGTCACATATATGCATATAGATAATCATAATGGGAGAGCTGAAGTTCATTACTTTGGGGTTAAATGTTTTATTCAAATATTAATTTGAAGATCATCAGATGGGTTATATTCCACATACATTTAAATTGCCAGCCTAGGGAAAATGAATGGAGAGGCATTTTTATATGCATGAGATTTTGAGACTTATTTGGGGCTAAACATGTAAAATAGTTATATATGCAATGGATACACAAATTGCAGTGAATAGAGATTGCAGATTTGAAGAGGCATGTAGTGAACGTATTCAGATTTGCAGAATCTGAATTTGAAATACACAGGAACGAAAATGTGGGTTTGTTACACTACAATAGTAGAAAATACAAACATACAGTGAGCCAAGAACTAAAAAGGTTGAATGAGATATATCAGTTACAAATGAAAATGTAAATGTTTTAATTAATTTTATATTGTTTGTGATTCAAAGGCAAGTCTCCATAGGCAAACAAAACTCCACTGTAAAAATGAAATTTGTACATATTTCTATATTCCTCTGAATGAGCTAGACAAAGAAATGAGAAGGAAGAAGGCAAAGAGTCATACATATTCACTTCGAATTCCCTATGGTATACAAACAGTCATGAGGTGAACTCTATAAATGATATCACATAGATATGTATAAAGAGGTTAGAGAATGAAAAATGAGGAGAGAGGGTAAGAAGAAGGAGGAGCAGATAGAGAAGCTGTGAAGATTCAAAAATGAAATAAGGCAGATATGAAGGCTGGTGGACAATAGTGAAGAAGGAACAGAACAGAGTTGATATCCAAGTAAATCAACATGTGTTGTTTATGAAAAGAGTGAGGAAGTTGGTGCTTCCATATCAAGTTGTAGCTTGATAGATGTCAGTTGTAGCTGGCTGAGGTAGAAGCCTCCTGTAGGTTGTAGCCTGCAGAAAATAGTTGGGAGTTGGAGCTTCCTTGAAAGTTGTAACTTGCAGAATTGAGGTAAGAGCCTCCTGTAGGTTGGAGCCTACATAAAATCAGTGGTGAGAGGGAGTTGGAGCTTCCCTTTGCATCACAACAATAATAAGATGTGGTTTTCTCCCTTTTTGGGTTTCCACTTATATCTGTTGTCTATATGCTTGATGTTTATGTGTTTATATGGTTTGTCTAATCTGCTTAATACTTGCTACTCACATATTAAGTTTTTTGTTAAATTATGTAATAATTTGATCATGAAATGAAGGTGTAAATAAGTTTAAAGGAAAGTTTTAAAAGACCATGAATGTGTTAAATTGATTCACCCCCCCCCCTCTCAGTTTAACTAAGGGTTCAACATAACTTAATGCTTAAAGGAAGTCAAAGCATGATTTACATGAATTCTGAGTAATTAAAAATTAAGATATTGAAAGAAAAATAGCAAGATACATAGGAAAAAGCTCATAAAAACATCAGATGAATCTCAGGTGAAGAAGAAATCAAACAACCACTGTATATTACAGATCAGAAAAGTTTACAATAGTAGTAGTGTAGAATAAAATCTTCCAACCCCGAATTCTTCCAAATTCTGCCTATAAATAGGATTTAGTCACCTTACATTGGATATGCCTACATGGCTAGATCATCAGACTACTTTTGCTAACACCTATCTTAACAAGAAGCAAAATACATGGGAATGAAAATGGCACCTATTTACTTTATGAATTAGAGACCTACTAGGATTCTTCCACTTATTTATTACAGTCAATAACTAAAAATACCACATAATTACATCAAAAATAGTTAAGTGATCGAGTGGAACTAACCATCATCAAGGCATAAATACCCCCACTAAATTAGGAAACTAATCATCCTGTTTTTAAGGAAACCGTGTCACGATATTTGCTAACTATCTTCATTCTGATCTGGTGAACTAGATTGCCTTGTGAAGGAATAAAAATCCACTAGAATATTTCACTGGTACTCTTTAAGCTCTCCACGTAGCTAGCTGACCTCCAATGAACCCTCAAAACACAAAATTTCTACGAAATGTTGCTCGCTACAAAAATAGGGGAAACAAGGCAATTTCGTAGTGAATTTTAGTAGCAAAATGACTTCACCCATCTATGTCACTTTTTAGCCCTCTTTGATGATTTGGAGATGATTGTTGAATGAAATCAGCTAAACACAATTTTTTTCCCATCTTGATTTTGACCATAGGCATAGTTGTGATTTTAAGCAAAAACACACCTACAACGATTTTGTAGTGAAATTCGCGTTTCAAGCCTCGGATTCACTACGAAATTGCCTAATTGGCAAAAACTCAAAAATTGTGTCTATTTCTTCAAAAAACTTCCTATGGCTCTGAAATATGATATGATGAAGCATGATAAGGAAAACTCGGCTCAAAATACCTCCTACCCTCCTCAAGAACCAACATTTTCACCTTCAACAATTTCATCTATTAATAAAAACAGAGTTGTTTTTTTTTTTAAATTAGGGCTAAGAAATGAGCTCCTATATCTGAATCCTTGATAGTTTTTGAAAAATGGGAGGAGTTTTTTTTAAATCAGTACGTTCTAAAGAAAAAATCTCTTGGTTTTTTTAAAAGCATCTCCAGGTGTCTAGAATCTACATTTGAAAAGCATGTCTAAAACAGGAAAAAATGCATTCCAAAAATAAAGCCCAAAGACATCTTCGAATCTCCCAATTTGTAGCACCTGTGAGAAAATTGAAATAGGTTAATGTTCTTTGATCTATTATTGACAATTATCTCTATCAATTTTTTTAAATTATCCTCTGTTTTCCTAGAAACAACTCTTGAAGTTGACTACTCAAACAATAAAAAAACAGAGAAATCCCTTTGTATCTTCTTGTAAAAACTCATGCAACCAGATTTGATGAAGTCCTATGCAAAACTAAGGTCTTCCATGACCATATTTAGGTCCATAAGTTTATATCCTACATAGGAGCATCCTTTTCTTTTTTTCCTTTTCATGGCCATCTTCCTTTATACTATGTTGCCTTTCTTGAAAAAGTGACACCTACAAAGAAACCAATTTGAACAGCAAGTTGTTTGCAATGGAGCTAGACTCTTCAATGATAATAATAAACTGCTACATGCAAATATTGAAAGGATGATGATAGAGAGGAGCTTTGAAGTTGAGTTTAAAAAGTGAAATTAGAATATATGAGGAATAATTACAAATGGGAGGAGTGAAAGGTAATGATGAATGACACTTATGATTATGCATGCTTGGATGACTATAATAACCAATCACATCACTTCACATTCACTGTAATCCTCTAAAAACATTGACAACTCATCATCCTTTTCTTGGTGCAAAAAAAAACATGATTCAGTAGCGTTTTCAATTATAAACCTGGAAGATTTGTTACGAAATGGTAAGGTGATTTCGTAGCGAAATGTGTTTGTTTGCAGTAATATTCACTACAGAATGGGGAAAAATCATACGGGTGGCCACTATAAAACTTTAAACCAATTAATATGAACATAAGGTATATTTTGATGGATTTGAATCTAATTACATGACCCATGGTCTATTTTAGACTTAGGATAATGACTATTTCATGAGTTTTCATCAATTTCATGAACCAATTTTTATGAGACAAAATGAGACCTAGGCTAATAACCCTATCAATCAAAAATTGAAATTTTATGTGTGATAAAAATGGCTCCACTGGGGATGGTGTGCCCCTATGGTACAAAAAAGAACTTGTAGTTCTAGTGCCTTCCTTCAAAAACCGAAATTGATGAAGACTTCGCCAAGATTTTACGACCCTCTCCTCAGGCTCAATTTTGTTTAAAACTGCAATCCAAGCTTTAGACTAAATCCATATATGCTAAAAAACTGCTCAGAATACTTGAGCTTATTCAAAAAAACTCCTACCTACCCAAACAGCTACAATATTCATGTTTGACTGAAGTGACATGAAACCTTCAATAAAGCCAGTCAATGAGCGGATCTAATACCTAAAATCCTTGATTGTTATTAAACCAAAACAAAATTGTATATTATGTTAGCACAAAATTTTTTCCAAAGATTTTCAAAGTCTGGTCATCATTATCCAAAGAATCAATCTACCTTTTCAATTTGATTATAATATGAAAGTATCATTGTCAAAGTATAGTGGTGAGAAAATTCCATTTCTACCTTCATTCATTTCATTTTCCCTCTTTCACCTTTCATTTCCCCCCCAAAAAAATCCCAAAGTCTAAACTCTCATTTCCCTTTTCAAAACCCCTTTTTTAACTCATAAAATCCAATTTTTATAATTAAAAAGTAGCTCCACACACCCATCAATAGCCATATCATATTTAATCTTTAACTTACCATATATTTATTTTATTGCAACTTTTACCTGCACCACTAAAAAACCTTGGTTATATCATATATCATATGATATAACTTACCGCACTTAATAAACATCGTGGACCCCTTACCTTTCATCACAATCATCTCTTTGTAGTTTTAACTCCCATTCACGTTACAAATGTGATCTCCTACAGAACTCTCAAAATGTTATTTGCGATATGCTCTAGGACCCATACTTCCCTTTGATATGCCTTAAATACGTTATAAAGCCTTTTTTATGCTTCGGGTGTCTTTTTATCATATCACCATGACTTAGCGAAATATTCATTTTCTGCTTTTAAAAGCAATTTAAAGGGCCCCACCTACCTCTTTGCATCACATTTCCACAAAGTTCATTTACAACATTCACTTCCGCTTCCTTAAAGCTTCCAATTTGTGATTTGCGGGAGACTGTTTGTCATGTCACGTCACCCTTCGCTCTCATCGCACATCGTACTTCGCCAGTTTTAACATTTAACTCTTACATTTCATATTAAAATATTTGATGTGCGATCTGCGATCGGTCCCACTTCTTTTCCATGTCATCACCCCATCTCAAAATCACATTTTTTCCCATTTGTATCTTGTGTTTAAATGCTCCGGTCTCGTTTTGCAATTGCGATATATGTCTAAAAGGTTTTCTCCCCCCTCTTATCATTCATTTCGCTCCATTTATCCCCTATCAATTAACCCTTGTTCAAAGGATTTCTTTGTAATTTATCATAAAATGAACCTCCGCCACTCTAACCAAATTTTTTTGGGTTTTTCGCCATTACAAAGGGTTTTCCACAAAAAAAGGAAAGGAATAATGGAACATCGAAAAAGTTTCTCTAAAACTTTTTTCTAACACTACTCTCAGTGCCAGAATGTTTCTACTAGGTACTAGAAAACATTCAAGGAACAACCACACTCCATTTTCACTGTTTTTTACACTATTTGTGGAGTTTGTTGCACTAGAATAGAAGAGGAGTCTTCACATAAACTACCACATCATACAAACCACTTCGAATTGTTAGCCTTGATGTTGTTATTTTCATTATGTCATAGCAATTTGTATTAAAGTTTCAGGATAAGCCTCATCTCTTGCTCAAGATCATAATAACTTTTGGGAACAGGTTTGCACCTTTTGTGGAGATGACAGTTTATTATTTTTGTATATATGTGATAAACTACTATGCAAAAGGAGTTGGTTGGTGGTTTTAGAATTTTGACTCATATGATCTGTAATCTTTCTGTAAATGAAATGGAATGATACTACTCAGTACTTATTACCAATTTGTTGTGTGTATTGTCTACTTTACTTGTGTTTCCATATCTCCTTTCTTTCAGTTCCAGTTTTCAAACCATCATACTGTTACGTGTTTTTATTAGCCTCTTAAACATGTTATGTGTTTTATCAGTTTTTTTTAGTCTCACACAGTGAGCATTCTTGGTAAAATATATGTTATAACAGTGGAAGTGCATCACTCATGATAGTTATTCTTCATGATATTTCAGTGAGAATATTGTTAGACTAGAAATATCTTTCTCTTAGTGGAATATTATCAAACTGCTACTTTTGTGAATTTATACCAAATGCAGTAGATTTTTGTTTTACAGACCTATTGTTTCCTCTCATTTTACATTTTCCTATCCTCATAGGCTACAAATTTTCACTCTATTATCACATCAAGGTACAATACCCTCATTAGTAGAACTGTGGATTTGACTGAAATCTCTTTTCAGTGAATCAGATTTCATACCACCTATCAATCCCATAAAAAAAAACATTAAAATTTCTTTAGAGTTTATGATGTGTCTGGTTAGGTTCTTGCTGCAGTCCAAGTGCTGATTCCAGTGCCAACATACTGTAATGACAAAGGGTGCTGATTCCAGCGCCAAAATACTGTAATGACAAAGGTAACATAAAATGGGTTTGATTTTCACCGTGAAAACATAATTGAAAAGTTGGACTATAGAACTCCTCCATGTAGTCAGCTATGGGATTGTAGAATACATATTTTTTTTTATAATTCTCAAGACATTTTGTAGTTTTAGATAGCTCGTATATGATTTCTTTAGTAACATAAGACTTCAGTTGTGTGCTATGAAACTCATTTTCAAACTTCAAGACATTCCTCCTCAAACTCAAAAGAGAAAGGTAGCACTGCCTTCTCTTTGTATTTTGGCATGAAAAAGTTTTCAAAAGACTGATCTTAACCATGAAGACTATAGGATTTAATTTTATCTTCTAAAACTTCAATTTCTTTCTCAATTTTCTTAGCAAATTCATCAAAAAATTGAATCTTATTTTCTAACTTGCACTCAAATGACTTTATGTAAGAAGACAAGGCCGAAGAAAAATATTCATCGACTTCCTCATTAGTGTGATCATCATTCCATTGCTTAGAACCTTGAATGGAAAGAGAGTCTACCACCAACTCTGTTTTTTCCATCCATGTTTCCAAAAATATAAGCCAAAAATCTGCAAATGACTTAATAGATCTGACAGGAAAACTTTCAATCCATTGTCTACATTTCCCTTGAAATGAATCGTAAAACAATCTAATGAAAATGTCTTCATGTATGAATCTAAGAAGCTCAATAAAGTCATGAAAATTTGATATATGCTTCAAATTCAAACTCAAATATTCTCCATTAAATTTTGGACCAGTCCTTAAAAAACTATACATCCTTGGGAAAAGGATTTGGGAAACAATAAATTTATGAAAAATCTACACATGCATACCTTGAAACAAGAATGGCAACATCTGAGTTCTTCATAAGTCCAGTGGAATCACCATGAAGCTATTAATTTTTGAATTCTTCAACAATTGAATCACCAAGGTATAAATGCAACCTCGTAAGCTTCTAAGCTCCTGCTATCTCCAAGAGTTCAGATTCACTGTTTGAGCACAAACTCAGGAAATATGTCTTCAGACTCTCGACAGATGCACCAAAATGTTATCACTAAATTGAATACTGTTGGACTGCTTCAACATTTTGTCACTCCTAGAGACAATCTTGAGATGCAAAAGACCAGTGCCTAGGACATCTTAAGAATCAAAGGATTTAGACTTTTTCATCTGGAGCTTACTCTGAGTGTATCTTTATTTAGGATTAATGGAACTGAGGTTCAATATAGTTGTAGAAAACATTGGTACTAATCTTAATGCACACTGGAGATTACTCGGAATGGATTTAGGACTATAAGAATTGAATATGCCTTGAATGGACCAAGTAAAGGACTAATGAACAGACCTCAGAGTATAAGGTGGCGGTAATTGAGAGGAATTAGGAGGAGAAAACCCACGAAATATGGGATTATTCTGCAATAATAATCTGTCCTTCTCAGGATATGGGGGAAAATGGTAGATGAGAGGTTGATGGAGATGAAGTCTCACAGTGATAAATATTAAGGATGTAACATAATTAATTCACAAGTGTCGTCTTCCCTCAATGAGGATGTATACAAATTCATTTATTAAATCATTTACCACCTGTTGGTAATGTTATTTACATCCCACCCATCCCCGCGTTATTTTACTTTGCTTTCACCTCATCTCCATCATTATCATTGACCTTGCTTCATTTTTTAACCATTTCTCCCAAGGGTGCCCAAGTCATCATTGTTCACAAGCACTAAACCCTAATTTCCTATCCCACTGAGCTAGGGTTTCCTGTGAAAACATAGAAATTTGAGCAGCGGATGCATAAAATAGTTCATATCAGTAAGTATGAGGCCATTCCAACTCATAATATCATGTATCAATCATTTTTTAAGAAATCACTCCAAGGTTCAATTCATTTGCCACTCATATGGCCATTTTTACTTCAAACTATGTTTCTAACCAAACAGAGATGAATTTAACAAAAGTGAGAGATTTTTTTGTCCATAATAGGTCAAGGAATAAAAATGTCCTTTATTTTTTACACAGGTGTCATGGTTTTGGAGAAATGTCAAAAATACAAGTGCCACAGTAGAGTTGCTGCACTTATAGAGTGACCTTGGGAAAATCAAGTTTTCTCCTAACTGCAATGTCGAAATGAATTTCTGGATAAGTCAAATTACAACTATATTGGAAGATATTTCCAAATAGCTATCATGAGTTCACTTTTGAGTTGAGGAAGGCCTCCAAAAGTTTCCTGCAACAACACTCTGCATTTTTGCACCCTCATTCTGCAATTTTTGACCAATCTTAGGAGAATCAAATTTTTGACACGAAAAATCAACTCCAATCAGAACACCAAAGGTATATTTGGAGAGTAGACAAGATAATATTTCCAACGTGCTATCCTGGTCCCAATTTGGACACCGGGAAGGCCTCCAAATGTGGTCTACAAAATGGTGTTGCACAAAGAGCACACGTTCTGCACTGGCACTCCGCGTTTGCTTAAGGGAGGGCGCGTTTCCTTCTAGTGTTGCACTCTTTTTTGGGGAATACAGTGAGAAAATGGTCACCACCATTGATTTAAAAATAATAAGTACATGAACCCTATACATTTTCTAAGCATTTGGAGGCAAACTGGTCAGTGAAAATGACAAAAAACCACCAAAAAACCAAGTTTCTGCCTCATTTTTTGCCCTGGTGTTGCACGTTTACCAGTCTTGAGAAAATGAGTTTTTGAAAGGGAAAATGAGCTTCATTTTTCAAACTAAAGGAAATTATATAGATTATACTTGAAGGAATTTCTAACAAGCCATGTTGGAGATAATTTAGACACCTACAACCCAGTTAAAAACAACCTACAAGATGGATGGAATGTTTACGAAAGAGAGGGTGTGTTTGACAATTTGCTGATATTTTGAAATTTCACTGCAAATTTTCAATTTTGTCTTGAGAATCATGATTTCACTTATGTAATTGAGCATGGTAAATTTAAATATGATTTTTATAAGCTACCTAGGGGTATATTCATGAGGTAAATGTACTCATCAAAGTCGAATGAATCAGTTTCAATGTAATCAGGGATGAGTCACTTTGACCTCCCTACACTCTAGGTATAAATTCATATTATTGTGGATCAGCTACTCAACTTAGGGATTCAAAAATTGAGGTTGGTAGAGGTTATTTGAGGCCTATATCATGTAATTTTTGACTCATTTTCAAAGGTTGGAATCAGTTTGATCATGGAAACTTTGTACTCAGTTTGGCTAAGCTAATAAAGAGGAGTTGCAGCTACTTTTTTGGGATACTTGTGGTATTGAATGTCTACCATTGTTTCTAATTCAGTATCATATGTTTGAAAGTATTGTTCTCATTTTCACTATGATTTCTATGTTATGATCTTTCACAAGTTAGAAATTCAGAATACGTGCTTGCACATGCTCTGTTTTGGGTAAATGATCATATTTTCTTCATCTTCTTTTGTCTGAGAAAAATACATCTCCTATTATTTTCTTAGCCTTCTTACTATTTCAACACCATTCCGTAAAAATTCTCTTCAAGTGATAATCGTTATACTTACCTTGCCCCATTGATCCCCGCAACCCTAACTCATTTGCCCTGACTTAACTTTCCTTGACCTAATTTCTTCATCTAGTGATTCCCCAACCAAATGAGATTCAAAACAACCCCCTACACTCTATATCTAGCCTAAAGACCCTAATTTATACAACCCTCTTGGCTGTGACCCTTTTGGAGAGAGCCATCTTCGGCTTGATAGGGATAGCTATCAAGTCAAAATCTTGGTTTGTGGTTACCTCTGTTAGGACTCCTTCCACATCCTTGGGAATCTGGTGGAGTGATAATGCCACCAGCATTTCACATATGAGAATTTTTCAAGAAAAAATAACAAAGCGGAAGGAAGCTTAAACAAACAAGAGAACAATGCATACATATTGCTCACTAACCCAATTGAAGGTCGTTCTTATATTAAATTTCAAAAACAGATCTCCCAGATATGCATTTAGATCTCAAAATAGTATTACATGAAAAGCCACACAGTATGGACTCAAAACTTCCACAAAATCAAAAACCATTTCTTACATGGTGAGTTCCTCATTTATAGGCTTTCCTCCACAGGCTCTTAGCCAGATATTTTTTTTAGGCAGATATTCCTTCTTGATTCCCAGTACATACATCATAATCAAAATGATCTGGTCCAACTACAATGTTCTATGAGAAAAATTATTCCTAATAGAAAATAACAATAATGAGGGTGTAATCATGATTTCACCAGCTAAACATCATAATAGAAAAGTAAAATAAAACAAAATAACTATGGGCTACATGGGTCGAATCTTGATATCTTCAACGACTACACCGAGGGGTGGAAGAAGGTCCCGAGGTGCATGGTCATATGGGAGTGGAAGAAGAGCTAGAGTGGAAAGATGACGAAGGCACCATCGACTGTGAAGTGGATTCGGTTGGAGGGTGCATGTGTTCGTAACATATCTACCATACGACATCTGCAGGTAAGGGTGCCAAGATAAAAAGCTTGAACAGTGCCTGCATCTGAGTCATATCTGAGTAATCAAGGATGGCAGAGACGAACTTCTTGACCTTGGTGAGTAGTAGGAATTCCTTGTGCAGTGATGCCATGAAGTTTTGGCCTTAATACGGGAGGTATTTTTCAAAGTTGAGTAAGCCCTGACTTTGATCTCAGTCATCCGTTTCTCATATGTGGCCCAAGGGAGCAGTGCACCTAAGGGGTCCTAGCAAGTTGACAACCTTGCCTCTACCACCTTAATCCATTCATGATCAAATGCTTCCAACCCTTTGGCCACTATCCCCAAACATCTAGATGCTTTTATCCATGCCTCCTCCTAGTGTACCATCTTCATGATTTCCATTACTGTCCTGAAATTTTTGACCACTCTCCACCTGCCCAAATCTTCAATGGGGAGTTCATTGATGAATCGAATGTATCCACACGTGATTGTCATGTTGTCATTTCCCTCTCGGTGACCTACACCCAGCTGCGGTTTGAAATCACGGATGACATTCTTTTTATCCTTTTCCAATGTGATGAGCTCCCAGTGATCCTTCATCTCTTTCATGATCTCACTCCAGGTAATTTTTCTGGACTCTAATTGTGATATATTATCTTTGAGTTTTGCTTTTAAGTCTTTGACTGACTTTCTCATCTCATGAGACTCCCTGCAATTGGCATCCATTTATTTTTGCAAAGATGAGATCGTCTTTTCCTTTTCTACAAGGGAAACCTTTGCTTCATCGAACAAACTGCACACAGTTCGTGTCTTGTATTTTGAAACCTTCAACTCTATCAGGGCCTTGGTTAGGTGTTCTGAGACATTTTGGGGATCATTGGGCACCTGAACTGGGCATACATGATTTTCTTGCACCTGTTGGAGCTCATTCATTCTATGTTTTAGCCCTGTTATCTCCTCATCCTTTTGGATAAGAATCTCTGTAAGGGGCTACTTCTCTTTCTCAACCTAAGCCAAATCCGTTATTTGGATGTGCTCTAAATGAAGAATATTTAATTTGCGTCGCAACTCCTGCACCTCTAATTCTGTCTTCTGCAGCATATTTTTCATTGTCATGTTCTGATCAGTGCCCTTACCCCTTATCATCATCTTTTAATCCGCTAACTAACTAGAAAGATCCTTTGCATTTTCTCTCTCTCTCTCTTCAAGGTATTTGACATCTTGGTTAACTTACTCTGAGATTTTCCCAACACAAGGGTGTGTTTCAACACCTTGGTATGAAACATATCTCCAATAGCCTTGTGTAGGTTTAGCTTTTAATGGGATGGAATCAAGCTTGAGTATCATTTATAGGGCCCTTTACTTGGAACCTGTAGGCTGTTAGGTGGACAAATCCCTCTTGTAGACAAGAGCAATATCCCTAGTATCCTAAGGATATCTAGAAACAAACAAAAATATGTAGACCATTTTCTCTAAACAAATATGCTTAAGAGTTATTAATTAACTATGGAGAGATGCTCCTACCTAAAGTGCAATGCTTACTTGGTCTTCAATCCAGTCGTTCTAGAAGGTATTGATCTAGCATGTAAGATCTGCAATTAAAGACAAGCAAACAAGATCAAAAGCATCTGCAAGATATGATAATTCAAAAGCAATAATCTATCTTAGTGATCAAGGAATCCAAGACTTAAATTATTCAAAAGATAGATGAACAACTCAATGAGAAAATAGAATCCATTTGTATTAACTTTGAATAAAAAGAAGAAACCTTACAAACTTGATGCCTTGATGTTTGTACAAGCTCTTCTGGGGTCTCGAACAACCGTTTTCCTTAGTTTGACAAGACTCCAACTCTCTAAATCAGCATAATACTATGGCTATGAGTATGTAATCTATCTCATGCCAATGATGCCAAATGTGGAGAGTATAATTTCTTCAACAATTCTTTTCTACTAGCTAAGAAGAAAGTACCCTTGAGACTGAAACATGGTCTCAATTTATAGCAGAAGAGAGGTAGTTTTAGCTCCAATAAGAAAGGGATAAAGCCCTCATATCATGGTTTTTTAGCTCCAAAACCCAAGGGATAGCTCCATTTATTAAGGGATAAAGGGTCATGAATGGAAGGGGCGAAGCTTGACCAGATAACGCTTCTAGAAGGCCCCAACTGGAAGAATATTCGACCAGCTAGGCTTCTAGAACTTACATTTCTTTTTATTTTACCTTTTACGAGGGTTCGCAGTTTTAATGAATAGAACATGCAGGATGTGCTGCAGGTCTTATAGCAATAAACCGCGGTATTGCAGGAAATGACTAGGAAAAGTGCAGAGTTAGGCTTTCTAGGTTTTTAATAAGCTTTTTCCCAATTTCAAGACTTCATTTAGGAAATTTATGATTTTGGACCTCTAAGAGAGAAATAAATAGGTAAATATGAACTGATATAGACAGCTAAATGTCATGGTGAAAAATTTTAGAGTAACAGATTTCCCTCTAAAGTGCGAAGTTCGAAGAGTTCTGAATAATTCTGAGGAGTGAAGTGCTTTATCATTCCAAGGATCGGGCTGCAGGCACACTAGTTGAAACCTTGAAAAAAAATTTAATGCAAGCATATATATATATGTATATCATCGCTAAGGTAGGCATTCCCATACTCAAATCAAAACTAACTACATGTTCTGATACAAAAATGATTTTAGAATTACATTAATAGTAGACATAGCATGGACGCAGCCATCTGTCATGATTAGTCTACTGTATCATGAATAACAAAATTCCTCGCAACCTGGATAGTAGAAACTAGATCTAGGGTTTTGATTTCTGCTTCTCAAACTAGTACGATTCTATCCATGCGATTGATTGTGTCGAAGTCGAACATGGTAGAAACCACTTGATTACCAGTCAATGATGTGAACTATTAAAAAGTGCAAGAGAAACCACCAATAATCACAATGGCCCTCAAAGTACTCAGTACAGTCTATGAAATATGAATTAATGATTTGGAGTTGAACACTTCACAAAATCATTCGATCAAAGGTCAATGATGCAACCTGTCGTTGAAGGCGAGAAACCTGCCATTAGGGCATCCAGATCCCAAGGTACTGATAGGATTCTAGATCAACATTCTAGATGATTAGCTATCATCAATAGAAAGTGACTCGTCATAGGAAAGCCCACGACTCGTAACCATTAGATCAAGTTTTGAAGAAATTTTAGCAAGAATTGACTTAGGGATGGTCAACGTGAATGGAGACAAATGTTTGCAATGAATGGTTTATTAAACTGATCTCTTGAACACATAATGACACTGCAGATGGTGACGATTGACCTAAAGCTAATACCCAGAAACCGATTGAAGACTTTCGATGTGGTTCGATTAACTGTTTGGCCAAAGGATTTTCCCAACCCAAATATGAATGTGACAAAAGTGTCATGTTCAAGAGTGGTATACAACTTTTTGAAATGAAGTGTGACAATTGGATTCATCTTCTCTCTTTTCCCCCCCACCATTTCTAGCAAGTACGTCTTTATTTTTGACAAGCTTGAGGAGGATAACATTTTCTTGTTATATAAGCTCATCCTTCGGATGAGTTCAACTTAGTATTAGAATGGAACCCCAAGAAGGAGTGGTTTGTTCCTTTTTATAATTGACAGGTTCTTTACTGTTAAGTGTTAACGAGTCCATTATAAGTGAAACTCGGTGTTCTTTAGTTTTGGGGAGTCAGAAGAAAAACTTAAGAAAACTCTGTGGGTGTATTTTTTCATAAATTTTGCCTCTCAAGCCCAAAAAGGGATAAAATAATGCAGGAGAGAACTGTATTGACCATGATTAGCCAACGTATACCATTTTCGTAAATAGTCCATTTTAGACTGGAAAAGGGGTAAACTTATACTGAAGGGATGACTGATCATTTCCTTTAATGAGTTCGAATAGTCAAGTACTCAAAACTCTTTTCATTTTTAGAGAGTCTGAAAAGGGCTTAAAAGAGAACTCTAGGGTTTTTCTTTTTCGTAATTTTAAAGAGCCCAAAAAAGTGATAAAACTGTACTCATCATCAAAATAATCCTTTTCACCTGAAAATCTTGTTTTCTGCTTATAAACTCAAAAAATTAAACATATCTGTCTCCAATAAGTAAAAAATTTAGAAAAATAACTTTTTAAAGTGGGAAATAAATAAAATAATATTTTGTTTATTCAAAAAATATTATAAAAAGTATTTCAACAAAGTCATTTTCACCTTTTGTGTTCAGAGTTGAAAATTGAGAGCTCTAGGAAAAAAACATTTTGGAGTTGATAACGGGATAATTGACCGCGCAAATTGAAATCCATCGAATCCAGGTAATCCAAAAGACTCTTCTCTTCATTTTCATCCATTTTCATTCTCTTTTTTAGTTTTTAAATTCATTTTTTGGGGGGAAAAAGGTTCAACATTTCACTCACAGGGGTCTGTGAGTCAACCATTGGTTACCTGCGGACCCCGATAATTTTCCTAAAGGAAAATTATTGGGTTACCAAAGTTTTTATGAAGGGTCCGTGCGGGGGTTCGCACTGTCACTATACAAAAACTGCAGAGGCACTGTCCACTCTTATATCTTCTAACCATTAAATGCGTCCATTTCTAGGTCATTACACAACGTTGGAGTGGCGAGAACGCAAGCACGAAGAGGTAGATGATGCGACAATGAACAATCCAAACACAAACCCTCTCTATTCCTTTGCCAAATTGCAGAGATGAAATGTACAATGATGCTCAAAGCATTCCCAAGTGTCCAACCATGCCAATGAATGAAAAACTACAAGATATAGACAACACTACCTCATCCCAAACCTTTAGGGGTCGAGCTCACAAGTCTAGGAGTTTTTTCAACAAGATCTAAACTAAGAACTGGAAAATAGGTAGTGGAACAACTTGCCTCTATAAGATAGGAAACTTATTCATTCAGTTGCAATTCACCTTTTAATGGATGAATATACTTCCATGAGTAAAAATTTGACAAAATTACATCAAAACCCTTCAAATTACATCAAATTACATCAAGAGTTTTACATTGGAAGTAAGAAATTCAAACTAGCCAAAACTAGGTGAAAAACAGAGTTACTGAGTCAAAAATGAGCAAAATCCCCAATGCGTCGTGCCTCATTTCTCTATGCATCGCACCAGTTTGGAGCTGATTTTGAAGGCCTTCCTGGTGTCCAAATTGGCTCCAAGTGGGCTTGTTGGAAATTTTTGCCTGTCTGCTTTCCAACACAAGTGGAATTTCTGAATTTGGCTTCAATTTTCCCCTCCAAAAATGAGTTCTCCCAACACTGCTTCCTGTGTGTCCAAAAAGGGGCAGAAAGGTCATTTTTAGGGTGTTTTTGACCCTTTTGGAAGCCCAAAACCTGTCAAAATATCTTGGCCATGGGTAGGCATGCATAATTTTTTATGAAAAATAAAAAAGTATAAAGTTTTACCCTAGAGGAGCTCCCAATTATAAGTGTGCGTCACGTGGCGCGATGCGTAGAGTTCAAAAATCTGTGTTTAGGCCAAAAAAAACAAAATTTGAAAAATGTGTCCCAAATTTCTTGAAATTTGGGCTGAATGTCCTCCATCATGTACTATGCTAGGCTAAGGAATCCTTGGCCAAAATCTGAATTCTATCTTGCCTTTTCCGACACTTTAAGGCCCTCTTCAACTTAGCCTCCAGGATCTTGATTCATGCCTTGTAAACATGATTTCTTGCCCAATAATGATTCGCCATGTGCCTCAATAGGTTCTTTTCCTTGTTTGCCTTCTTCAACAGCTTTTCCAAATGAATATTGACCCTTTCAAGCCAAGTTTCATGATCAGCCTCAATCTCTTGCTCAATGATGTCATCTTGGTTTGGCTCCTTTTGGCGGCTTGCCAGTTCTTACGTATATTTTGCAACTCCATGACAGTTTTCTGATCTTCCAACTGTTTTTTTCTCTGCTTAAGGTATTTGATTATCCATTGGGCTCTTTTCAACTTGACGAACAAAGTGTTTATTTCTGCCTTCTGCTCCTAAACAACCTCTCTCAGCTTTGAACTAGGAGAGCCCAACTCATCATCAATGAGTATGAAATCTGTATCCTAGCCTCCAGAAGGCCCCTCATCATGTATTGGCCTCTTACCCTTGTCCTGTACCTGTACTTCTGATGAAGGAAGCGAGGCCCCTTCCACCCTGAGTGGAGATAATACTCGTCTGGCTGATGCAAACAAACCTCTAGTGCCCCTCTGATAGGTGAAAAACACCGCCACACTAGTGGTCTGTGTCTCATGACCTTCATGCTGATATGAAGGTTCACCTGCCTCATGAAAAACCTCTGAAGGTACCTGAGAATCTGTGAATAAATCATTAGAAATGAAATCCTCCCATGAAATATCCTGCAAGCCGAGTGGATGCATAACCACAATTTTGATGAGTGCAAAGTGATAGATATTGTTATACTGCTTCTTAGGAGTTTTCCTTTGCACGAGAGTGGTCATCTTCTCAATATTTCGACACATGAAATAAGGGAGGTTCATCATCCTCACCCTGGTAAAGTGCATTAGCAACCTGATATGATAGGCATAAAGACGTGAAAACCAGCCCTCACAACTGAAATATTTGATAATAAGTTTCATCAGAGGAGCATATGAATCTTTTAGGAACCAGAAGGGAAAAAATATGTTGAGTTGTCTCACAAAACTGGGCTTGATATGTGGCTCATAGTGTACCCTATCAACCTGCTTCCTTTTGTTCCATTGCTCCCCAACATTTGGAATTCCAGTTGCTTGAGAGATAGTTTCAGGTGTTAGAGTGAATGTCACACTTGCAAGGGTGACTTGGCCATTATGTAAATGAAACACAAACAATGTGGCCAGTTCTTGATGGTGGTGAACCCTAGCAACCATTTCACAAAATTGATAACAAGACTGCTATTGAAAACATGCAATAGCAAGTTGACAAGCCTGCAGCTCAGCCAATTAAGTGGGCTCCTCCCTCACATGTCTGCCACTCTTGTGAGGTCTTCTAGGTGCATGCAATTCAGTTGTGGAGTCACTGTCTCGGTCATAAGAAGTATCTGTCTCCATGATTTCCAAAGTCTAGGTTGTCTTGGATGAATACGAGGAGTTTGGTGTGTTTGGTTTTGTTGCCAAATATGCAATAATATTTGAGGGACCATGGAGGGAGAGGGTAGGGAAGATGATGGGATATTTCCAAGTGAAATCTGTCAATTAAAGAGTTTGGGACAGCCACTAGGTTTTTTGGGATATCATTGGAGTTTGGGAAATTTATAATTGGGATGTGGGATACTAGGAATGGGATAGGAAATGAAAGATTCAGTGATATAAGCGAATAGGGAAATGGAACAAGAATAACAATGATGAGGGAATACAAGGTGGGGAAGTAGGAGTGATAAACACAAAACCAATTTCATAAACCCTAAAGAAGCAATTCTTTGAACAATATAATAGGGTTTGAATTTCTTGTATTAAATCCTCATAGATATCACAAAACACTTGTTCATTGGCATTTACAAAGTTTATTGACTTACTTGGATCAGAAATGATTGAGCAAAATTGAAGTTTGAATGCAATTGGGGTTCCAAATACCTTGCGGCCCTATGCGTCGCGCAACAAACCCAACGCGTTGCGTACCTCCAATGCACCGCGCAGGAATGATTTCAAAACAATGGGGGCCGACCCAATGTGTCGCACTCGCCCAACGCGTCGCGACACCCAGCCAATGCGTCGTGCACGAGAAATTTGCACAAATCACCTTCAAACTGCTTCTTTTGCTCTTCATGAATTCTCCTTGGTTCACTCTTGTTCTCTTAGCATACAAATGAGCTTATGAAAGATGAAAATGTTTTATATGCCAAGGATTTTAATTCTTCTTTTCAAAAAACCCACTTTGCAATGTTTCAGACTTTGACACTTTTTTTAAAAAAAAACTCTGTTTTACTTCATTTTGGCTTTTTGATTGAATGATGTCCTTTCTGTTTGTTCTTGCAGGGAATGGATGGCTGGAGCTTGACAAAGGCAACCAGGGTTGCCAGTGAAAATATTATTACAACTGAGAAAAATTAAAATTACATTTCATTTATACATAAAGATGAAATATTCTATTTTTGTTCAAAACAGAGTTTTGAAGAAAAATATATTATTAAGCATATGTTGATGAGATTTTTAGCACTGAAACCTTATTTCAAACTCCTCATGTGCCTGCTGACCATTATTGGGCGTTCTAAAGACCTTATTAATGAAACCCTAGACCTAATGACACTAAAACTCTAAAAATGACTCTTTGCCAACTATGAGACAAAAAGTGACTGCAAATGATTTAAATGAACAGAAATAGGCCATCAAGTAAAGGACATGAGGGACATGAGCAACAAGCCACTATCGTCAAATGATCCATGCTCCTAATGGAATGCAGCTGACTGAGTGAGACACCTAATATGCAATGCAACAAGAGAAATTTGATCACTGACGGAGGGATGAAGATACCGACACAAGCTAGAAATTGAGATTGAAGACATCTACTTCCTCATCGGTTTATCAAAAAGAGGTGAACCTATCTCTTTTTTCAGAGCTAGGCAAGGTGGTTTTCCTATTGCTAGCTACAAACAAGAATTCTGTAATGAAGAAGTTGATCCCAAAGAGAACCAAGTAGACATAAAAACCATTATAAGTCTTGATCTGAAAGTCATCGCATTCACCGTTACCAGATTATGTGGAAGTGAAGCTCCACATGTGGCTACCAAATCACAAATGCAGATAGTTGTTGAATGTTACAGAGGTATAATCTTCAATTGGTGTAAGGGGTGTTGACCAATATGAAAGGTCAACTGACCAGAGCAAAGAACTCAAAGTTGAAAAACTTTGGGTATGGAGCGATCTTAGTATCTTTCGCTTTGGAGAGGTTTATGTTCCTTGCCCCTCAGTTAATCTCTGTTGACCATGGTGAACCTAGAGAACCTCATATGGTACGATGGGTGGCATTGATGGCTCGCCATGGTGGTGATGGCTGCATGATAGTCCAATTTACTCCAGCATATTTTCATTGGTTATAGAACCAAATCTTTGCTATCGAGGATTTCTTGTATGGAGGCATAGAATTTCAAGGAGACCCTGGGATGTCCTTACCTCCAGGGACACAATGGGATGAATCAGGTAAATGAATTATTTTGATGTGTTTTAAATCTAATTTTTATTTTGTTTTTCAATCATCCAATAGTAATAACAGAAATTTTAAATGCATATGTTGGTCCACGAAGACTAGCCAATCTCCGCTGCTTCGAGAGGAAGCCGAAAAATCCTATTGCACTGCCAGAGAACCAGGCAGCAAAGATTCTCACTGACTTAGAGCAAAAATTGGAAAGGTTGACTAGAGACATCCTAGAAACAATGATGGATGATATTCCTCTCCATCTCTAGAGGCATGTCGCTGGTGTTCGTGGCCAGTTTCGGAGACACCTATGTAGAGTGGTGCAGGTGATAGTATATTATCATGATTATCACCATGCATAGTGGATGATCATCGCAGAATATTGTATTTTTGTTTTTTTATCACTATCTTTTAGATCATATGGTGTTTTAAACCTATGGTCCTAGACGATGTAATATTTTTTTGAAGACAAACTTTGTCTATGATATGACTATTTTTGCTGGCTATCTTGTTCAACGCATATCGAATGTTGTTTTAATTTACTTTTTTTAATGTCACAAATGTCTATTTATAATATTATTAGCTAATGCATTAGCCAATGTATTTAATATCCTTGGAATGTGTTGATATTCGATGTAATCAAATTGTCTTTCCAAGGGATGAACCTTCAAAAATAATCTCAGTAACACTGGATTTTTAATTGTCTATAACCTGTTTAAATGTAATACAATGAGTTCTGAATCTAACCTAGCGATAAAATGCCAAATGCCAAATGAAATGGCATCATATAATAACTCAATCACTGCGCTATATTCTGCAACATTATTCGTTGTTTGACCAAGGCTTACCCCATGCATAGAATCTAACTCATCGATGGGTGAATAGATAACCTAGGCTGTGGAAGAGATATTCCGTGTACTACAATAGGCACCATTAGAAAAGCCAATGTACGCTTGAAGGAACGTCGACATCTGAAATATCAAGAGTAATCAAGATAAGCAAGAATAGTAGTCAATGAAAACTTAAGCTAGATACACTCATCTAATCTAAATCAGCTAATCTTAGAAAAATAACTAATGTACAGGTATGATCTTTACACAAAAATCAAGCATAATATTTCTTCAGGTAAAGTCCATTTCTGGGTTTATCTAAAGAGACCCTGTCACATGGGTTCTAGCCTCTTTTGCAAGCACTTGCTTGATAATATAAGCACCATGCCACATGGGTTCAAATTTCCTAGCTCCTATTTTATCGTTAGCTTGGTCATATACCAATACTAGGTCACCTTCTGAAAAAACACGAGGTGTAACACTTCGGTCGTACTGAGATTTAACGCATTTTTTATGAGCTTCGGCTGCTAATGCAACGGTGCCCCGAGTCTCATCTAATTGTGCTAAGTGCAAAAAGCATTTTTCCTCTTCAGAAATGGCTGGTAGTAACTCTATGGCTAATTGGAGTGACGATATTTCGCATTCAATTAGTAACACACCTTCTAAATCATAGACTAGTTGAAAAGGAGTGAACCCTGTTGCAGTTTTTGCTCAGGTTCGGTATGCCCAGAGTATTGAGAAAATCATAGTATGCCAATTCTATTGATGAATTCTGATTATCCTTTTAATCATAGTTGTTAAAACTTTATTAACGGCTTCAACCTAACCATTATCCTGTAGATAATATGGAGTAGAGTTATCATGTCACGAACCAAGCTGGTCGAAAAGTTCGGTCATCATGATGTTTCAAAAATGACTCCCATGATCAGTAATGATAGCTTGGGGTACACCGAATTGATCAATCACGTGATTGAATACAAAAGTAGCTACAATTTTTCCATCACCCACAAATGTAGGCATCACCTTGGCCCATTTTTTAAAATAATCTACTGCGAGAATAATATAGCCATGCCCCCAGCCAAGTGAGGGTTACATGTAATGAAATCAATGCCCCATTTTGCAAGAGGACCAATAACAATTATGGGGTGAAGAGGTGTTGGTAGTGCATGCATCTTTCGATGAAAAATCTGACAGTTATGGCATTTTCGGACAGCGAGAATGCAATCTTTGAATAATGATGGCAAAAAATAACTAGTGTGCAATATCTTTTGGGTTGTGGCAAACCTAGACATATGACCGCCACATGTTCCAGAATGATATTCATTCAAAACTCGTTCAGCCTCTTCATGAGTCAAACATCGTTGAAATATAGACTCGGCACCACGACAATGAAGTATGTCCCCAACAATATTGTATTACTGAGATTGGTAACGGATCTTTCGTCGATGTGAACGTGAAATTTCAGGCCGAAAAGTTTGTATTTGGAGATAAATGATGATATCCCCATACCAAATATCTAAAGTACTGATAAGAAACAGAGATTCATCAGTGATCAGATGCTCTACCATAGTTTCTGTCTCAGAATTTGGGAAGTCACACATAAGTTCGGCGAACACTAGTGATTTCTTTAATTTGCATTTTTCGAATTCTAAATCAAACTCTTGAAGGATAACTATCCATTTAGAGTATTTTCCCCTGAGCAATTGTTTAGTTAGAATATACATCATCCGGTTGCAATTAGAGATCACAGTTGTTTTTCATAACAAAATGTAATGACGAAAACATTGGACAGCTTGAACTACAACCAAGGAAAATTTCTCCACATGCGAGTATTTAATCTCTGTTGGATTGAGATTCTGACTGAGATAATAAATCACATGCTCGTTGTGGAATTCATTCTCCTGAACTAATGCCATTCCAATGTTGGAATCAGAGGCTGCTAAGTATAAAAAGTAATCCTGGCTGTAATTTGGTGGATGCAATAACAGTGCATGGGTTAACATGTGTTTTAAAGCATCAAAATATTGATCAGTGATCTCATCCCAAACAAAAGGAACATTCTATTTCAATATCTTGGTAAAACCTTTCGTTAACTCAGCATAGTTCTGGATAAGTCTAGGAAA
This sequence comes from Pinus albicaulis, assembly GCA_034641835.2. Lineage (NCBI taxonomy): Eukaryota > Viridiplantae > Streptophyta > Pinopsida > Pinales > Pinaceae > Pinus > Pinus albicaulis. The sequence continues at coordinate 147,025 of JAXQQM020065779.1, read as the reverse complement.
AAAGTTTACTTTCCCTTGCAAACTTTGGAGCTGGTGAAGTGTGGAAGGAGGAGGTAACTTGATAATAGCCTCAACCTTCGAAGGGTCGACACGAATTTCTTCTTTCGAAACCACAAATCCCAGTAATCTACTAGATTGTACACAAAAAACACACTTGTCGGGATTCAAGCGAATCTTATAATACCTACATTTCATAAATATTTCTCTTAAGTGAGTAGGATGATCTTCCCTGTGCAATGAATGAGCAGGTAAATCATCGAGACAAGGTTGCACAATGTGTTTAATGTCATGAAAAGCATAGGACATTGCCCTTTGAAAATTTGCCCCAACATTCTTCAATCTGAAAGCTAATTTACAGTAAGAAAATGTTCCCCAAGGACAAATTAATGATGTTTTTGGTTGATCGACAGGGAGTATGTTGATCTGATTGTATCTGGAAAATCCATCCATAAATTAATACATTGCATTTCCAGCACAATTGTCAATAATTTGGTCGATATAAGGAGTTGGAAAATTGTCTTTTGGACAAGCTTTGTTAATATCCCTATAGTAGACACATACTCATATTTTTCCTTGTTTTTTCGTAACAAGAACGATATTAGATACCCAATCTGTTAAAGGAATTGGATAAATAAAACCTTCTTTTAATAATTTCTCAACTTCAGCTTTAATATCAGCAGCTTTTCGTGGATGTATTGGATGTAATCTTTGCCTGACGGGTTTAGCATCTGGGTAAGTCTTTATTTCATGATTGAAAATGTTGGGATCAATTCTTGGCATTTATTCATAAGACCAGGAAAATATGTCACAAAATTCTTGAAATAGGGCTTTATATGTAGAAATTTCATCTGACGTACACGAAGCACTTATATGAATGTTTTCAATAATTCCTAGTTTAATGGATATGTCAATGGGAACCGTAGAAGAAATATTTCCAAAATTAATTTCAGAATTCGAATTTGCAATCCATATTGGACTCTAAGGTTCGTTGACATAATCGATTGAAAAAATAGATGAAAATTTATTTTCAAATCTATCAAGCTCAGGTAAAAATGATGATCTATGATGGAGATCATCCCATGGTAATTAATCTACAGACAAGAATTCATGAATTCTTTCATCAGTATTAAACACTTGTTGAAAAGGATCTGGAATTGATGTCATAGCTGAGCTTGATGGTGAAAATTATTCTTCCTTGATCACATTCATTGGATCATCATCAGTTGATAAAAAATTTGAAAATGACTATATTGCTTGATATGCTATCTCAAAAGGACTCAAAGGCATCACACCATTATGCTTAACAATTATTATTTAACTATGGAGAGATGCTCGTACCTGAAGTCTCGGTCTTCAATCCAGTCATTCCAGAAGGTATCGATCTAGCATGTAAGATCTACAATCAAAGACAAGAAAACAAGATCAAAATCATCTGCAAGATATGATATGATAAGAGTGGGGATGGTGGAAGAAGTTTGAACATGTTAGTAGAAAGAAAATATACCCATAATATTACTTATAATAGATAGAGAGAATTGTAGCTAGGAGAAGTGGAACCAACATGGTAAAGATGATCAATCAATATCATATACGGCAGAAATCAATACAATAAAGTAATATATAAATAATTGTGTCCCTATTGTTTGTTAAAAAAAAAAAAAAAAAACCTATCATCAAGAAGCTGTCTTGTTAAAGATCATAACGTCAAGGATATTCACCTGCTTCAATAGACACCATAATTTTTGTCCTCATAAAAGTATTGTACTTCATGTGATGCAAGGGAATAAATAAAATGTGGTTGAGATGAATTAGGAATAATCACACAAGATGGAGGAATATTTGTTCTCGAAAATATTCCCAAAGTGTTGTTCCCTTGAAGGAACAACAAAAAAACTCAAAAAAATGTTGTTCCTTTTAAAGAACAGCAAAAAATACACCCAAAAAAAGTGTTGTTTCTTAAAAGGAACAGCAAAAAATACACAAAAAAAAGTCTTGTTCCTTAAAAGGAACATCAAAATATACACCCCAAAAAAGTGTTGTTCTTTAAAAGGAACAACAAAAAATATACCCAAAAAAAGTGTTGTTCCTTGAAAGGAGCAACGGTTGTTCCTTAAATGGAACAGCAAAAAGACAAACACACGAAACTGTTGTTCCTTAAACGAAACGACTGTTGTTCCTTAAGAGGAACAGTAGTTGTTCCTTAAATGGAACAGCGAAAAGACAAACACGCAAAACTGTTGTTCCTTAAGAGGAACGACTGTTGTTCCTTAAGAGATACGATGGTTGTTCCTTAAGAGGAACAACAAAAAGAAAAACACGCAAAACTTGGTGTTCCCTGTAGGGAAAAGCAAGGGAAAAATATAGAAAAACTAATTTAAAATCTATCATCTAAGAAAATCCAATAAAAAATAAAGGAAAATTTATGTACAGGTTTCAAGAAAATTAATTTTTTACAGAATTGGTGTTACCGAAGAATTTCCTTCTTGAATTGAAACTTGCATGGTGGGGTCCTCATTATTCAATCACCAATGGAGCAGAAACTGCAATTTGAAGGAATCAACACCTAAAACAAAAAAATAGAAGAGAAATAAGAAAAGAAACAACACTTAATTTAAAAATAGTATATAAACAAATAAGTTAAGTTACAACAACTATGATGTTATTTCCTAAGGGAATATCAATCCGTCAATGGAAAAAAATGATCTTCTGGAAAAATGTATTGATAGCAGTGACATGACATGAATCTTCAAATGGAAATAAATTGTTCATTGATTACGTTATGAATCTGTTGGGTAATGAATTGGATGAAATTCCCTTGTTTCATTAAAATTTCTTTCAAGAATTGCTCATCCATAAATTGACCTTATTTATTCTCTTAGGACCTACAAAAGAATGAGTGTCTACCTGCAATAAAAAATTAAATCATGGAGAAAGAGAGGTGATCAGGCTCCCCTAATCCAAGAATTATGCAAAAAAAACAACAAGTAGTTACTCTGTATAACAAATCCACAGAGAAAATAACAATTTTTTTTTGGTCATGTGTGGGAGAGCAGTGGCCAATCATGCTAACCTGCAGTGTTTTAATCACAACTTCTTTGTTTTTTCTCAAAATTGAGTGATTCTAAAGTTATATGAGAGCTAATTCAAAGGCATATCTCCAATATAAATATTTTTTAAAAGTTAAATGCTATGATATGTCAATTTTACTTAGAATGACCTGCATAATAGAGTCATTTTCGATTTTCCAGCTCAGACCAATAGTTGATATTTCAAGCATAGATTTTTCATTTGATAATGGATTAAGTTGATTCAAATTATAAATTAAATTAGATTCATTTATTTAGCTCCAATAGAAACAAGTTTTTAAGACAAGAAGAATTGATGGGTCAAATACACTAGTGAACAGTTGAGAAAACAAAGTTTCAAGAGTGCTGATTTATGATAAGCAGTCAGTATTTTGGTTATAAATTCCTCATACGATATCAAAATCGAGTGATTAAAATTGAGTTGTAAACTAAATTCATATATTAATATACCATAGAAACATGTTTTAAGAATATAGTCAGTTAGGCCTCCAAAAACTAACTGTCCCAACTCTGTTCCTGAACTTCCTACTAGACACCCTGTCAATATTTTGGTTAAAAGTTTTTCGTTTCAAATCCAAATGGAGTGATTAAAAATGAGTTGGAAAGTATACATCAAGGTATAATTAGGATAGAAACAAGTTTTAAAAATATTCACTTTTGGTCCCTCAAAACATGACTGTCCCAACTCTATTTTCAGAAATTTCATCAAGCCCGCAAGCCAAAAAATATGATATTCAAGCAATTTTCCATATTAGTGATAAAAATGAATATGAGTGTTTGTAGAATTGTTATTTTCAATATAATACATCTACATACACAAATAAATTAAAATATTTATCACCGATGTTGATTTCCATAGCGTGTTGCAACAAAAATAATTATTTATTTATTTACTTTTTACATAATAATAAAAATGTATTTATTTATGTCCTTATTTATTTATTTTTTGCACTAACCTACTCTTCTTTGAAAATTTAATATTCTTACATATAAGAGTACTTCCAGTGGAGCCATTTTTGAAATCAAGCCTCTATTATGTACATACCCAAATTTGAAAAATGCATGTTAATAAATAGTAGGGTATGAGAATCCAACTTCCCTTGAAAAGATGGTGCCAAAAATTGTTGAAGTATGGAGTGATGCTGTAAAAAAATGGAGTGAAACCTATCTTCAATGTATCCCTTACTTTCTTGATTTCCCATATCCATCATATCACGAAGTTCTTGAGTGTTTAAAACAACTTGTTGATGCAGGCTAGAAGAAACCTCATTTTCTTTCATAACCTCTACAATTTTTGGATTTGAGATATTCTGAATCTCAGTATAAGTTTTCTCCAATGGTGCGTGTAAGATAGAATGGGGGGGAAGGGTTGGTAAATTTTGAAATTCAACACTATAAGAATGTTGTATAGTTTTATTATGGTGAGGGTGTGGAATGAGTTGAGCAGGAAATTGTGTAGGGAAATGGAGCATTTTGATGATGTAGTTGATTGGGATGAATGGATTATTTTGATGGGCAAGCAAGATGTTTCAGAAGAGCTGGAAGATGTGTTTGTGCTATAGGATGAGGGATATTTGTCATGCAATAATAATATGAACCATACCAAACTTGTAGACAAGATTGGTGGTGGTTATATTGAGATTGGCATGGCTACCCTAACATATGAGTATTCCATAATGGATTATGCAAGTAAGAGAAAGGAGAGGAAGTGTTTTGAACCATACCTATAGGCCATGATTTCCATGGTTTTGACCTTGTTGCAGCTTCCCCATCTCTTTGATATGCTACTTCCATCCTACATAAGGAAGAACAACTATCTATGGGATGCTCCTTTCGATAATGAGGGAAAAACACTTCATCAAATTCTTGATTTTTCTGAACCTAAAAAACATTCAATTGTGAATTTAGAGAGCTAATGAAATCATATTTAAAATTTTCAAATAAAACATTGATTTCATCTCTTATGTTTCTTGTTCTTGTAGTAAAGTTGGAAAATAAAGAAGAAATTTTTCTAAAATTCTTACCAGCCTTGGAAATTCCTCTTCAATACCTTATGCACAATTCACAAACATCATCATATGATAATTGAAAAACATCACATTTTCCTATCAGATTTAAGAGTTCTAAAAATTCATCATTGATTCCTTTAATAAGGTGTTTTCAAGATCTCTTTTTCCAAATGCTTATGCTTTGATTTTTGAAGGTTATATTGAAATCTCTCTACATAGTCCTCCAAGCTTTCATCTTCCCCTTGTATCATACCGAAAATATCTTCATTGGATTTGCATTAGTCTTGGTACTTCCTCAAGAATATGTTCTTCATGTCCTCCCATGTTTGGATGCAGTTCCCACCTAGGCTCATGAACCATCAGAGAGCTGCTCCTTTTAGAGTAAGAGGGAAAACTTCCAACCTTTGACCATTAGTACAACAATCATATCCTCTACAAAGTATTTCAAACTAAAATAAGAATGTATCGGGATCTTCATTTGTCAAACCATGAAAATTTGGTAGATACTATGGGGGAATTATGTGCATTTGTGTCACTCCTCCTAGATCTTTGATAGGGAATTCAAAAGTTGAAATGTGAGCCATTTCTTACCATAATACAATATTTTCTTCATATGTTTCTTTAAGGATCCTCCTTCCAATGTTCCGGTCATTGGTTAGTGAAATGGGTGGTGCTTACATCACCACTCGAGTGGAATTACAATATTTTTTCAAAAATTCTACCTCTAAAATTCCTACTTCAATTCCTACACAATTCTGTTGAAAAGCGGGCAGAGGAGCAAGCAGTTTACTTGCTCGTTATGCAGGTTCTTACCTTCCATTTTTAATACCCAATTCTCTCCCAGCAACAAATATCAAACATACATCACTCTATGAAATGGCAACACTCTTCCCGGCAACGGTGCCAAAATGTTGGGTGCTAAAAGGTGCCTTTTAAAACTCCTATTTATCCCACATTAATTATCAACCCAGGCAAGTCCTCTTATTTCAAGAGTGTACACAATATGTGCACGCCATAATCCTAGAGAGTAATGTTTCTTAAAATGTAGTATAGATCTTTCAAATACAAGAATAAACGGATGCTTTTAATAAATCCCACTTGCAACTAAAGGAATATCAATGCTCTAAAACTAAATCATTCATTCAGCAAAGTAACAACAATTATCAATCAAGGATACAGTAGCAATAAATCATTCCTCTTTTAACTGATGTAAACTAATCAAGCGTAAATAAGATCCTCAATCTGAGAGCTTTGATAGAAATAGCCAATGTTCTTTATAGTTTTTGATCTCACACACAACACACTAAATAAAAAATTGGAAATGGCAATGAATTAAATCAATAATGCTACTGCAATTGATGGAAATGAGATAATTATGCTAACTGTAAGAATGCTAAAAGAAAAAACTAAATGATTGCAGAAAGTAAATGAGCAGCAACACTATATAATAGAAATAGGCAACAACGCTTATGTGACTGCAATGAACAACAAAACTAAGTTACTGAAATGAACAACGAAGCTCTGTAATTAGAATGAGCAACACAACAATATACTTGCAGAAAGCAATGATCTTGTTATGAGGGAAAAGAATAGCAACGCAATTCAATTGCAGAAAGTAATCATTAAACAAACCACACTTGCATAAATCAGAAATAAGAAAAACCACACTGTATGGTATAGGAAAGACAAGTAGATCCACCAGGAGCTGGGCCCTTAGCCGCCGGTGAATACCGTCGGATTACTTCAGGAGATGCAAAGGAACTGCAACTATTTTTATATATTCATTATTGCATAATCATTACAGCAAGTTCGTGCGCTGCTTCAACAACAAGAGTCTATGATCAAAGTTACAATTTCAATAGTAATTCTCCCATTCCTCCTATCATATCCTATCTATCTCTAATCTAATAATCCATCTAATTCTCTCTCTAATCATCCATCATGAATCCCCATAATAACCACCCCTTCTCTTATCTATGTTCTGATTTAAATACAAATAGAGAAAAGAGAAGTTACAACCGATATGGTTAAAAATGATTCCTATTACAAAATTGGATTTCTCACAACCAATTGATCGGCAAGATCATATCTGAAATATCCTTCCATCAATCATTTAACACAAACATGTCGAATTTGGTATTGCAACTAGAAGAATTTTGAAAACGGCCACAATAGCAAATCTGGGAAAATCATCCTCATAAAACCTTCTGTTTCTCTCAATACAGGCCAAATTTGGGCAAAATTTTCTTTGATAAAGTTAATTCGGTCCGTTCTAGACAAAAACCATGTTTCAGATTTTCCATATTCTTCTCCATTTGCCCAATACATCCAATGAAAAATTGTCACTTCTTATTCTAGGGAATTTCTGAGTTGGCATATTTAATGATAAGCTGGAGATCAACTCTGCAATCTGGAAAATATCTTGGAGGCTAAAATGGTGAGTGATGTTACAACAAATTTATTAATAAACCATAATTGGTAAAATCATAGATAATTATAAAATGGAATTATATGATAAATGACATGATAAAGAAGAGTAGAAATGGATGAAATAGGTGTTAAAAATTGATAATAATAATAAAATATTAACGGCCCAACACCTCTACACCTTTGGGCACTATCCCCAATCATCCAGATGCTTTTATCTATGCCTCCTCCTTATGTACCATTTTCATGATTTCCATTACTGTCCTGAAATGTTCGACCACTCTGCACATGCCAATCTCTTCAATGGGGAGTTCGTTAATGAATCAAATCTATCCACATGTGATCGTCACATTTTCATTTCCCTCTCAGTGACCTACACCCAGTTGCACTTTGAAATCACGAATGAAATTATTTTTATCATTTTCCAATGTGATGAGCTCCCAGTGATCCTTCACCTCTTTCATGATATCACTCAAGGTAATTTTTCTGGCCTCTAATTGTGACATATTATCTTTGAGCTGCGCTTTTAAGTCTTTGACTAACTTTCTCATCTGATGAGACTCCTTGCAATTGGCATCCATTTATTTTTGCAAAGATGAGATCGTCTTTTCCTTTTCTACAAGGGCAACCTTTGCTTCATCTAACAAACTACAAAAAGTTCATGTCTTGTCTTCTGAAACCTTCAACTCTGTCAGGGCCTTAGTTAGGTGTTCTGAGGAATTCTAGGGATCATCAAGCACTTGAAGTAGGCATACATGACTGTCTTGCACCTATTGGAGCTCATTCATTTTCCACTTTAGCCCTATTATCTCCTCATCCCTTTGGAGAAGAATATCTATAAGGGGCTACTTCTCTTTCTCAACCTGAGCCAAATCCGTTGTTTGGATGTGCTCCAAACGAAGAATATTTAACTTGTGTTGCAATTCCTACACCTATAATTCTGTCTTATGGAGCAGAGTTTGCATTGTCATGTTTTGATCAGTGCCCTTATCCCTTATCATCTTCTTGTAATCCGATAACTGACTAGAAAGAGCCTTTGCATTTTCTCTCTCTCTCTTAAGGGTATTTGAAATCTTGGTTAACTTACTCTGAGATTTTTCCAACACAAGGGTCTATTTCAACACCTTGGTATGAAACATATCTCTAATAGCATTATGCAAGTTTAGATTTTCAACTAATGGGATGGAAGCAAGCTTGAGTATAATTTATAGGGCCCTTTACTTGGAACCTGGAGGCTTTTAGACGGACAAATCCCTCTTGGAGACAAGAGCGATATCCCTAGTATCCTAAGGATATCTAGAAACAAACAGACAGATGTAGATCATTTTCTCTAGACCATTAAGCTTAAGAGTTATTAAATAACTATGGAGAGATGCTCCTACCTGAAGTCCAATTCTTACTTAGTCTTCAATCTAGACGTTCCAAAAGGTATCGATCCAACATGTAAGATCTACAATCAAAGACAAGAAAAGAAGATCAAAAGCATCTACAAGATATGATAATTCAAAAGAAATAATCTATCTTAGTGAACAAGGAGTCAAATAATTAAATTATTCAAAATATAGATGAACAACTCAATCAGAAAATAGAATACATTTGTATTAACTTTGAATAAAAGGAAGAAACCTTACAACCTTGATGCCTTGATGTTTGTACAGGTTCTTCCAGGGTCCCGAACAACCATTTTCCTCAGTTTGATAAGACTCCAACTCTCTAAATCAGCATAAGAATATGGCTATGAGTATGTAATCTCTCTCATGCCAATGATGCCAAATGTGGAGAGTATAATTTCTTCAGCAATTATATTCTACCATCTAAGAAGCAAGTAGTAGAAGAGAGGTAGTTTTAGCTCCAATAAGGAAGGGATAAAGCCCTCTCATCATGGGATTTTATCTCCAAAAACCAAGGGATAGCTCCATTTATTAAGGGATAAAGGTTAATGAATGGAAGGGGCGAAGCTCGACCAGATATCACTTCTAAAAGGCCCCAGCTAGAAGAATATTTGACGAGCTAGGCTTCTAGAACTTACTTTTCTTTTTATTTTACCTTTTTCGAGGGTCTGCAGTTTTGATGAGTAGAACATGTGGGATGTGCTGCAGGTTTTATAGCAATAAACAGTGGTACTGCAGGAAATGACTAGGAAAAGTGCAGAGTTAGGTTTTTTAGGTTTTTAATAAGATTTTTCCCAATTTCAAGACTTTATTTAGGAAATTTATGATTTTGGACCTCTAAGGGAGCAATAAATAGGTAAATATGAACCCATATAGATAGCTAAATGTCATGGTGACAAATTTTAGTGTAATAGATTGCCCCCTAAAGTGTGAAGTCTGAAGAGTTCTGAATAATTCTAAGGAGTGAAGTGCTTTATCATTCTAAGGATCGAGCTGTAGGCACACTGGTTGAAACCCTGAAAAATCATTCAATGCAAGCATATATATATGTATATCATCGTTGAGCTAGGAATTCCCATACTCATATCAAAACTAACTACATGTTCTGATACAAAATGATTTTAGAATAAAATTAATAGTAGACATAGCATAACGCGCCCATCTATCATGAGTAGTCTACTGTATCATGAATAAAAAAATTCCTCGCAACTTGGATGGTAGAAACTCGATGTAGGGTCTTCATTTCTGTTTCTCAAACTAGTACGATTCTATCCATGCGATTGATTGTGTCGAAGTCAAACATGGTAGAAACCACTTGATTACCATTCAATGATGTGAACTGTTAAAAAGTGTGAGAGAAACCACCAATAATGACAATGGCCTTCAAATTACTCAGTACAGTCTATGAAATTTGAATTAATGATTTGGAGTCGAACACTTCACAGAATCATTCAATCGAAGGTCAATGATGCAACCTGTCTTCGAAGGAGAGAAACCTGCCATTAGGGCATGCAGATCCACATGTACTGATAGGATTCTAGATCAAATTTCTAGATGATGAGCCTTCATCGATAGAAAGTGACTCGTCGTAGGAAATCCCACGGCACGAAAACATTAGATCAATTTTTGAAGAAATTTTAGCAAGGACTGTCTTAGGGATGGTCAACACAAATGGAGACAAATGTTTGCAATGAATGGTTCATTAAAATGATCTCTTGAATGCATAACGCCACTGCAGATGGTGACGATTGACCTAAAGCTAATACCTAGAAACTAGTTGAAGACTTTCAATGCGGTTCGATTAACTATTTGGCCAAAGGATTTTCCCAACCCAAATATGAATGTGACAAAAGTGTCATGTTCAAGAGTGGTACACAACTTTTTGAAACAAAGAGTGACAACTGGATTCATATTCTCTCTTTTCCCCCCACCATTTCTCGCAAGTACCTCTTTATTTTTGACAAGCTTGACGAGGATAACATTTTCTTGTTATATAAGCTCATCCTTCAGATCAGTCCAACTTACTATTAAAATCAAACCCTATGAAGGAGTGGTTTGTTCCTGTTTATAATTGACAGGTTCTTTACTGTTAATTTTTAACGAGTCTAGTATAGGTGAAAGTTGGTGTTTTTCAGTTTTAGGGAGTCAGAAGAAAAACTTAAGAAAACTCAGTGGGTGTACTTTTTCGTAAATTTAGTCTCTCAAGCATGAAAAAGGATAAAATAATGCAGGAGAGAACTCTAGTGACCATTATTAGCCAACGTATAATTTTTTCGTGAATAGTCCATTTTGAGTCCGGAAAAGGGGTAAACTTATACTGAAGGGACCACTGTTCATTTCCTTTAACGAGTTCGAATATTCAAGTACTTGGAAATCTTTTCATTTTTAGAGTCTAAAAAGGGCTTAAAAGAGAAGTCCAGGGTTTTTCTTTTTCGTAATTTTCAAGAGCCCGAAAAAGTGATAAAAGTGTACTCATCATCAAAATAATCATTTCCACCTGAAAATCATGTTTTCTGCACATAAACTCAAAAAATTAAATATATCTGTTTCCAATTGTTGTGAAGGTAAATCCCCTCTGCGAACAGACGTGATCCCAATAGCCCTAGAGTGGGTCTAGCAACAATCAAAACTCGCAAATCTATTGGTTCCAAGTTACAAAAGATACGATCGTGATAGATTGCTTACCATGATTCCTTCGTTGTTGTTGTCGAAGAAGAAGTGGCACTTCCGTTCCTAGTTGGACAGGTCACGATCCGTGAGCTTCTTGCATCTAGATACCTGTACACATGCAGAGAAGAAAGAAAACATGCAACATAATATTTCACACTTTATAACTATCGATCAATCAGAGAGGAATGAATGAAATTGCATTATATAATGGAAAAACACAATCATTGAACCAATAGCAGAGTCATGTAGATTAAGATACAAGAGAACAATTAAAACTAGTGCTCTGATATCATGATATTTCTTCAATAGGGTTCCAACGGGACGTGTCTCACAAAGCTCGTCAGGGATTCGACAGAACTCTCTCTCTCATAGGGTTCTCCTTAGCTCTGCTCTTGATTTTCACTCAACTATAATTTCCTTCCCAAAATTTCAGCTAGCTAGAAAAAGTAGAGGGCAGGCTTTTATAGAGGGAGAAGGAGAGATTAGGCTCCCTATAATCATGGGGGAGAGTCCTATCTCTTAGGAAGGTTCCATGAGAGGTGGAAAACCACTTCCTAATTAGGGAGATCCGTAGGCAAACAACCCAACCCCTTTTTGATGATCTGTTCTGCAGTTGTTAGAATCAAACTTCTGCCTTCTTCTTTTTTAAAACATTTATTAATAGGCTTGGAACGAGCACAACACAGGGACAAAGTGCCAGCTGGTGCACCCACTAGTGACCATTTTCCCCATTGGCGCGAGGGATGAACTAGCTACCCCCGCCAATGCCAAAACATGGGTTTTTAGGTTTTTTAAGAGGAAATGTTCTTGAGGAGAATTCTTGTCCTTATGCAGAAGGATACCATCAAGGTGTTTTCAGGACATTTTACTATTCACAGGTCATGGAATAGTCCTCCAATGTACAAGACGAGGGATTGTAGGGACGGTGACAAAATGATGTGTAACAGATGCCCCCTAAAGCATGAGGTCTGAGAGAGAGGGAGGGGTGAAAATGCTTTATGAACGTGTCCAGCGAAAACAGCATAAGTGGGAAGATGTGCGAATACAATCTGTTGATATCTCGATACATGATATGTGGTATGGCCACAACCATCCATAATAAAGTGTACACAAATGAGATCCAAGGTATGGACACGGCCATGGCAAAAATAAGAATCAACAAGTAGACTTAGGTATGGTTGCGACCATCCAATCAAAATAGTCATGTAATAGTCATAATAATCCACAAAAAACCCCGCGGCTAGATTTCATCACACAAAATCCGGGGTCTTGCGCTCCATAGCAGTCACGAGAACAAAGTAAGAAGTTCGACATGCGAATGGCAATCTGAGAAGTCGAACATGCAAGAACATCATCGATTACCGGCCAATGATGGCCATTATGAGGCCGACAGAGAAACCACCAATAATGACAATGGCTCTCCAAGGTACAAGAGGTACAATCCACGGAATGTGAGCAGGGATGCGGCATCGAACACGGAGATGTCCAGGTCAGGCCAAGCAATGAAAACCTTGCATCGAATGCGAAACCTTTGCCTTTGAGGTATGCGAGCTCGAGGTACCTAAAAGGAGTCTAGATCAATTTCTGGATAATGGTGGAGTTGACAAGAAATGACCTTCGTCGAAAGGTGGGCCATAATGTTTCCCTTGTCACCAGGCAAAGGAGATGGAGGAACATGATGTTGTGAATCAAGACCAACGGAGAGAATCGAAGGGAGGTTGAAAAGCTGCGGTAACTTCTCTTGAACATATCGGTGACACGACATTGGATTTGGTATTATTTGACATCAGAATGAGGTCATGGTGATGTGACAAAGAGCGGATGGCGGTCAAAAGAGATTACCCAAACCCATGGAGGCAAGTAGATAATGAGATCGGATGTCCCCAAACCGACGAAAACGCGGACAAGTTCCATGACCCGAAGTGACATATTGTCAGTATAGTATTAGTTCCATTTTCCCCACCATTTACGTAGGTACCCCCGGTGTTGCACGAAAACAAGCTTGAAGGATAGCATATGCTTTCAATGTAAGTTTGTCACCAGACAATCAACTAATTACATTTAGAGCCCTAGGAAGGAGGAACTTTGAGTAATGTCATTAACGAGTTTGATGTCATCGATTTTAATGAGTTTGACAAAGGAAGAACTAAAGCATCTTTTCATATTTAGAGAGTTTGAAAAGAAGGCGGAAAATAAAACTCCGATATGTCCTTTTCGTAAGCCAGGTCCCTCGGATCCAAAAGGTAGAAAACAATAGGTAAAATAACCTCCTAGTGGCCGATAGGCTGAGGTATTCGTTTTCATAAATAATATGTCAAACCCAAAAAAGGGTAAACGTATACTAGGTAGATATCACTTCACGGTAATTTAACGAGATCAAAACGACCAAGTGACTCGCTGCAGTCTTTTAGTTTTGAAAGTCGAAAGAGGCGGAAAAGGTGACTCCTCCTGGAGGAATGAGTGGTATTAAGGGGTAGCAAGGCGGATTGGGTAATGATGAACTTCTCGGAAGCAATCAAGGTCAGGAAGGCTATTCTTGTTACCAATCATTGCGGCGGTTCCTTAGGGCCCGGATAAAACAACCAAGTAGAGGCATATGATCGGCCAAGCGAGATAGTGACGATGGAGTGAGAAAACCAAGGTCCATGCGAAAACGGTGAGAAAATGGCAATCACAAGAGGTAAAATGGGAATGGTTTCATTTTTTACCTGACTTAAAATAAAAAAACTCTCATGATTGGTTTCATTTTTGCCTAGCTTGAAACAAGATAAGCTATGCTTGAAATCGGTTTTCATTTTTACACAAGCTTGAAACAAAAACAAACTATGTGAAAAATTTTGCATGCCTCCATAATGGTGACTCGGTCGGTACATACTGACTTCAATCTGAAGGATGGAGTGAAGGTTCAAGTTACGAATCGAGAGAAAAACTCGACTAGGATTTTACGAGATCTTATCCAAGACTTCAATTGAATAGGAAAGTGTTTCATTGTTTTTAACGTGGTTGACACATTAAAAGAACTATCCTCGGATAGACTTGTTTCATTTTTTTAACGAGTTGATACGAAGACAAAATATCCCTCGGAACACCTTGTTTCATTTTTTGAAACGACGAAGCTATTTAGGGGTATAAAAAGTATCTTTTTAACACCTATTTATCTCATTAATGATCAATCCGGGAGTGACTTTTTGTTTCAGGTACTCAATGTTTAGGCGACAATTTATCCAAGTGTACTCTTCAATATGTAGTACAGTGTTTTAAATACAAGATTAAACGGATGCTTGAAAAATAAATCTAATTACAATAACATGAACTCCAATGGTCTTAAAATCTATCCTATTCACTCAACAACCATCAAGCGATGATACAATAGCAATAACTCATTCCATAAAAATTAGTGCGATTGAAATTAAATTGAAACAAGAAAAGCAATGGGAACGTGGGAAATGTGTATTCTACGATTGTGATCTGAATTAAAGAAATTGAGAAATAGAAATTGAACTAAAAAGCTGCTATTGAAGAAATGGCTTAAAAAGCTCTTTGAAGAAAACTCTTTTGTCATTAACTAATGAATTGAAAATGAAGCGACTGTGAAATCAAAACAACAAATGTAAATGAATAACCAAGCAAAACTGAAAGAATGGCTTAGCAAATATAACTAATGAATATGAACATCGGATCTTTAACTTAATGAAATCAAATAGAAATTATATTAAACATCAAAGCTGTATGAACAACAAACATTGTTAAATAATAATGGAACGAATATCAATCCATGAGCCATGGAGTGGTGGAACGGGACATCTAATGCTAAACAACAATGCTGTAAGTTTATGAGATGATTAATACGGGGAATTAAAGTCCTTACGGGAAATGGAACAACATGCGATTCACTAACATAAACGAAATCAATTAATAATTCAACGACAAACTAATTAACACCAAATGACCAGAACAACCACAAACTATCACACGACAATAATTGAAAGGTAATGATACAGCGCGAGAGATCGATCCACGGTCGGACCCCTCAACCACTAGTGAAACGCGTGGGCTTACTCCGGTGTTAAGACATTAAGCAGCAGACTCTTGTATTAATCAGACATGAATAATGTTTACAAAATGATTCATACTCTCTTAACAAAGAGTCGATGCACAATTAAAAGAATTACCTGAAAAGAATCTCCCCATCTCTGATTGTTCTCTGATACATAATACATGCTATCCTTTTATAATCACAAAGGAGGAATTAAATAGTAAATATGACCTCTCATAACAAAATTGGATTGTCTAGCTGTTAATCAACAGAAAGAAAATATATTTCCATCAATATTTCAACAAAATAGTCGAATTTGGATTTCATGAAATTTGAGATAATTTGGAGGGCGAAACAGCAGGTAAAATCTAAGAAAATCATGCTCAAATAACCTTGTGTTTCTATCCCATACGAACCGAATTTGTGAACCATTCTTTATTAATTTAAATTTGGTTTCTTTTTGGACAAAACCTGTTCAGTTTTCCAGTTCTTCTCCATTTGCAGAATCTCACTTCATAAAAAAATTCAATTCTTATTGACGAATTTACGAGTTGGAATATTTGATGATGATTTGGAGATCAAATCTAAAATACGAAATATCTTAAAGGCTAAAATGGTGAGTGATGTTACAAAATATATTAATAAACCATCATTGATAAAATTATGCATAATAATCATCAATTTATTAAAAATAAGGAAGAAATAATATTTATACATAAGAGCATAAATAATTCATCAAATGGATTTATATGATAAATTATGATAAATTATATGATAAATAAGAGTAGAAATGGATGAAATAAGTGTTAAAAAGTGGTTGTATTCGCGAGGCCAACATACCACCAAAGCTGAATATATTGCATGTCCTCATGCAACCTAGAACTAAATGGTAGAAACTCCTCATGCGACCCGAAAAAAAACCCATGTGTTAACGACGAAAAGAATTTGTTTCGTCCCAACTCATGAAATGGATGGAACCGATGAATTTGTTCTCAAATAACGAATATTCAATTTTAGCGATCTTGATGAAGGCATAACAATTTTACGGTGAAGCGTTCAGCTGCTAATAACACCATGAAGTTGCGGAAAAATGTAACATAATGCTGCTCTTCATTAATCATTTTCTCAAAAAATCGGATGTTTGGATGCACGGATCATGAGATATAATCCCAAATGGTTGTAGGTGATGGTGCATAATTTTCAAAATTTTATGAACTAATTTTCGTGAAATTATACGGTTTGTGTATTTTAATGATACCTCTTTGTTATCCCGAAAGCACAAAGGATTAGGTTCATGCTTTTAAAGATATATGAAAATCAATTTACGCAGCGTATAAAAACAAACGAAAACATCCAACATGTGTGATTCTCCTGCATGAAGAAATTAGCATGTCCTCATGCGATGCTAGAAAACAAAGAAATTAGTTTAGCACCATCATTAGAAATCTCATGCTTGGGGTGGCAAAACAACATGCAATAAGGAAGGTGTTGAGAATGAATAAGAATATAAATGGATGATAAAGAAGATTATTGATATGGTCATAAGAAAAGAAATGAAGAGAGAAAAACCTCCCCCGAAGCTGAAAGATGAGATGTTTCGAAAAATGGGAAGTGGTAAAGATGTGCTGGAATGAATGATGAAAAATAATGCTCAATGGATTTTCATGAAATTCTCCTAAATTCATAAATTAATGCTATTTTACATCAAAGTTTTATAAAAAATGTGGAATGACATGTAGGAGATGGCCTTTGTTAGTGATGTAGAGGTGAGCGGATACTTTGAAAGTGATGCGAAAGGTGGAATCCATGCAACCACATCATGTTTGAATAATTGTGTATGTTTGCAATTTGCGTGAGCGTTACTATTAGTTGCAATAGTGTGAGTGGATTACACGAATAAATTGTCCCCCATACTTGTTGTTCTCTTGTAAACAAATCATGATTACACATGCAATTTTTGCTTGAATCCCATGGAGTTTTAGTCTTGAATGGCAAAACAAATGCATGCAGAAATTTTTAAGCAAAAAAAGTGCAGCAGAAATGTAGTATAGATATTGTGGCAAATAGAAGAGCAACGTCTTTTGACAATTGTACGGCATGGAAAGGCATACATACTTATGATGTAATTAAAGAAAAATTATCGCATTACTAAAATCAATGCATATTTTGAAATCGTGAGTAGATATGGAAATGTTTATGTAGCCAGGTCGAAAATAAGGGAAAAGGACAGCGATGTAGAAAAAATACTTATGCGATCATTATCCACATAAACCATTATGATCGATTTATAAATAAATTTCATGCATAAGTAGGTTCCGAACAAAGAGTTTAGGGGCATACTCTCATTTGATATTAGATAAAGATATAAGAAAATGGTTTATCATTACTATTGATTTGTGAAAAATATTACTCCAATACCATCAACGAACTCTGTTGCCCACGGTGTCTCTATAACCTTGACAAAGAAATTTGCTTTCACCCATGGAACCATTATCCTTTATTTATGCCTAGGGAAGTCTTTGTGTGATGTCATGATGGAGGCCACTATGATAGCTTGGGGACCGGATGAATCCAAATGCCATTCACCGAGAGGAGTGAAAGGTGGGCGAGCCCTGACTCGTGATGAGACCTCCACATTCCCGAGGACTTTTTATTTTTTTCGAGTTTTTCATTGGATCATATCCCTAGTGTGGTGGCCATAATGGGAATGCCACTTCTTTGCTCCCTTATGACCATGGTAGGCTAGCTCTTGATCAAACCCCCTATCCTCCATCTTTCCATATCATAGAATTGTTAGTAATCTATAGATATTTTCTTCCTTTTTCATGTAACACTTCCCCTATTTATGTAGAGGACGGCTAAACACACCTTAAGAGTAGGGATGGTGGAAGAATTTTGAACATCTCAATAGAGAAAATATGCCCTTATTCTTATTGATAAGTAAAAATCAAAGAGAGTTATGAGAATTTAAGGAAGAACCAACATGATAAAGATAATAAACCATATTAATTTTAGTGAAAATAAAGACAACAAAGGGATAGATGGTTGTGTCCTTTCTTTTTTTCTTATCACTACAAAGAAAATTTCTTAAAAATGACAATTTCTCTTGATTAGGCGATTCCGGTAACCTCTAATTTGTGTATCCTTGCATAAAGTGTATGTTTGCCTTTAAAAGAGTCATGAAGAATTCACAAAAATCCTCAAAAAAGTTATTCACAAGCAAAGAAAAATCCACTCAAAAAGTGTTTTCGCTGGAAAGGAACAACAAAAAATATGCGAAAATGATGTTCCTTTCGAAATGAACGGCAAAAATGTGCGACAAAGTGTTGTTCCTTAAAGGAATATCAAAAATGTTCCTTTTGAAAGACATTGAAATAGCAACGACAAAAGTGTTCCTTTCTGAAGAACAGCAATACATTCCTTTTTGAAAGGAACAACAAAAACTTCTGCCCCGACAAAAATGTTGTTCTTTTTAAAAGACAACAAGACTGTCAATGGAAATGTTGTTCCCTTTTGGAAGGAACAACAAAAATAAACGCACAAATGCAACGATTCTTAAGAGGAATAGTTTGTTGTTCCTTAAGAGAAACGATATGAAAAATAAAGAGCACCTGGTAAAAAGAGAACAACAAAGAAAATGCAACGGTAACTTGTTGGGGAACAACTGAAAGGGAAATAGAGGAAAGAAAAAAGCCCAGGTGTGCCGTCCATTTCGAAGCAAATCCAATCAAATAGAAAGGAAAATTTATGTACGGGTTTCAAAAAAAAAGTAATTTTACGGAAGCTGGTAACACGAGAATTGCCTTCTACAAGTTTGAAACTTGCATGGTGGGGTCCTTATTGTGAAATTGAAAATGGAACGGAAACTACAATTTGGAGGGATCCTTTTGAAACACAAAACCATAAAAAGAAATCGAGAAAAGAAAACAACACTTTATTAAGTTACAACGACTATGATGTTATTTCCTAAGGGAATATCAATGCATCGATGGAAAAAAATTATCTTTTTGAAAAATGTTTGGCAACGATTAGAATGAATCTTCGAACGGAAACCAATTATTCATTTGTTCTTGTTATGAATATGTTAGGTAATATTTGGATGAAATTCCCTTGTTTCACTAAAATTTCTTTCGAGAATCGCTCGTCCATAAATTGACCTTCTTTGTTCGCTAAGATTACCCGAAAAAATGAGTGTCTGCTTATGATGAAACATTAAATCATGAAGAAAGAGAGGTGCCTGACTCCCATAATCCAAAAAATTATGCAAAAAAATAACAAGTAGTTACTCTATAGAACAAATCCACAGAACAGTAAAATTAATTTATTACACCAGGAGAGCGATGACGATCATGCTATCCCGAAGTGTTTCAATTATAAATGATTTGTTTTTTGTCCAATTTGAGTGATAAAAGCCAAATGATAGCTAATTAAAAATTTTATCTATAATAGAAACGGGTTTTAAAAATGTCAATGCTATGATATGTCAAATTTTCCTAGAACAACTGCATAATAGAGTCATTTTGGATTTTTCGGCTCAGGACCAATAGTGGATATTTCGAGCATAAATTATTCGTTTGATGACGGATTAAGCTAATTAAAATTGGAAATGAAGTAAATTCATTTATTTATCTTCAATAAAAACAGGTTTTGAATAGAAGAAGAATTGATGGGTCAAATATGCTAGTGAACGGTAAAGGAAAACGGAAGGTTTCGAAGTCTTTGATTTATGATAATAGATCAGTATTTTGGTCATAAATTCCTCATCGATATCAAAATTGGTGATTAAAATTGTGTTGTAAAATATATTTATAGATAAATATACCATAGATTTTTTTTAAATATGGTCATTTAGGCCTCCAAAAACTGACTGTCCCAACTACGATTTCTGAAGGTACCGCCTACTAGAATCCTGTCGATGTTTTGGTTCTAACACTGTTTCAAATCCAAATGGAAGTGATTAAAATTGGGTTGGAAAGTAGACATCAAGGGCTTCTACTTAGGATAGAAACAAGTTTTTAAAAATTTTCACTTTTGGTCCCCCAAAACATGACTTTCCCCAACTTTGTTTCGAAATTTGATCGAACGCAAGCCAAAAAGCTGATATTGAGAAATTTTTCCATATTGGTGATAAAAAATGAATATAAGTGTTTGTATAATTTTTTATTTTCAATATAAATTTATCTACATAAACAAATAAATTAAAATATTTATCACCGATGTTGATTTCCACAACGTATTTACGTAAAAACAACTATTTTTACAAAAATAAAAAAATGTGTTTATTTTATTTCCTTATTTATTTTATTTTTTCACTAACCTACTCTTATTTGGAAAATGAATATGGTTACGTATAAGAGTATTTCTAGTGTAACCATTTTCGAAATAAGGCTTTAAAGTATGTACATACCAAAATTTGAAAAATGCATGTTAATAAAAATTAGGGTATGAGAAGCCAACTTCCCTTGAAAAGATGGTGCCAAAAATTGTTGAAGCATGGTGTTGCTGCAAACAAATGGAGTGAAACCAATCTTCAATGTATCCCCTTACTTTCTTTATTTCCCACCAGTCATCATATCTTGAAGTTCTTCGGTGTTTAAAATGTTTTGTTGGTGCAAACTAGAAGAAGCCTCATTTTCTTTCATAACTTCTACATTTTTTTGGATTTGAGCTGAGATGGTTTTACTCTGTGTTCTTGGGCTTGAAGGAGAATCATACGAGACATCCATCATGGGAGTAGGAGAGCGATTTCTTGGACCACGGGGATGGAAGAATCTTTCTCCAAGTCCAAATATCAGGAAAAACAGAAGAACACGGGGGGGAATGAGATCCACTCTCGATGGAAAGGGCATTGAACGATAGATGGGGTTAGATCGGCGATTCCTTGGACAATGGTTGGTCGAGAACCCAGTTCTTGAACTTGAATTTACGAGGAGCGGGATCGAAGGATGACGCTTGACCGATCGTGGAATCGACTAACGAAGGACTCGAGGAAATCTTCGGTAACCGTAGGAAGGCGGGTGCGAAACGGTGGGTTGTAATACTCCTACTTGGCTTCATCCATATACGAATGAGTGAATGGGATGATTCCCTTCACACAAAACTTACACGAGTTAGTAATCTGCATACATTTTTATGAGCCTCGTAGAGCTAGTCGAAGATGGTAGAAATGACTTCCAAAGCCAAAGGCAACGGCAGGCGACCAACAAACCATGCTTCAAGTATCTTGGGAATACCGAAATGAGTCTCGAATAAAATGGTTACCTTTGCCCGGAGGCATGCGAGGAATTTTATTTCATGGGCGTGGATGGTTCTGCAACGGAAAGATTCTTAGGCAAAATAGACTGAGTATTAGCCTCTCTAACTTATCGACTTCTTTAACTTCTTTGTCTTCTTCTTCTTCTTCTTATGCAGTTCTTGGAGTCCGGACTTTCGCCGGAAAAGTAGAGGAAGATGAAAATGAGCGAATAAGGGGATAAGGATCCCACCTTAAACAACATGATGTTGTTCGGATGGATGAGATGGGTTGTACGGTGGATGGAACACTCGCGAGACCACGAGGTCAAAAATAACCATACATACAATCAACGGTTAAACCGAGTGGGAAAACGTTGCCATATAATGAGCTCAAACATTCTCAAAGGCGGGGAGAAGAACCGGATTCCCGCTTCGAAGGATTCACTGGGGTTAGTGAACTCTGGAGACGTTGCAGCAAACAACTTTCAGGAACAACACCCTAAGGAAGTAACTTTACTTGAGGGAATATTTCATGAGTGATTCATTGCCTGGCGTGAAACAAAACTCTACCATTTCATATTTAAGAGTCGGCGGAAAAAAGGTGGCTCTATCACTTTGGTTGGAAATGACATGAAGGGACAAGTGCTCGATGATCTTTTAAAATTTATGAATCGGTAAAGATCGAAAATGGCAGGCGCTCGGAGTAGTCTAGGTAGAGGTGTACTAGGTTTAAAATGACGCCATATACACCTTGGTTATAAAATGAAATAGAAATCAACCAAAGACTTGATGTACATGCGAGTAGATATATTTTGAATCTTTGTGTTCGATTGTATCACGGAGTACAAGGTGGCGGACACAAGCTTCCTACGGATAAAGGATTGCAACTGAAGAGGTCTCCTTTTATATCGCGGTATAGGGAGCACAAGTCCATACTAGCGTTGTCTAAAGCCGGATGGTGATGAAAACTATGAGCTTAAAGAAACCTGTTAAAAACCGCCTCTACATGAACTACTAGATGTTCCATTAAGTTTCAATGTTGCCTTGAGTCAATCGATAGAATTTTAGTTGATCTTCAATTTACGTTTTGATTTCAAGGCCTTATCAAATGTTGGATCCTGTAAAACCTCTGGGTACCGACTTCATGCCACAAAATATGTTTGTTCAACGATGAGCTATCTACGGGGAGTTTGGGAAACTTTCAAATGATAAGCAGAAATGAACACACCAGCATCACATATCAATTCCAATGCAAGCTGTATTTGGAAAACTTTTCTCTAAAATTTATACAACACTAGTAATGCGAAAAGGTTTCCATGGTACACTAGTTGCAATCGAGAATACGAAAAGATTTTTATTTATACTGATATATTGAGAAAATTCACTAAATAAATGAAAAACTAATATAAATTTGAGAATGATAGATAGAGTTGAAACAAAACAAGTTCACTCAACTCAAAGAAAACAGCGCTATCGAAGACTCAATAGATGACGACGAAATCTGCATCAAAGTGGAGAAAGAATCTGAAAGAACTCAAACAAACTATGTGATCCCAAATGGGTAACTCAAAGTGAAAATGAACGAAGAGGACAAATCCTCAATAAACGCAATGACTCAATTGGATTCGGCAAGATGAATACAAAGAAGCGAGAAACAAAGTTGGCCAGGAAAGAAAAGGCCAAAACTCCCCACGGGAGAGCTCGACGCAGCAGAAGCACAAGCCTGAATAAATCCAAAAAGTGACAAAGGAAAACAACCGAGAGGACAGGGCTAAAAACGGGTAAAAAATGACTTCCAAGCCTCAAACAATGGAGAAAACAAACGGACCAAAAACCTCAAGCCCAGAGGTCCAAAAACAAGAAAACCGTAAAACTTTTGCCTGGGGTTGCCGCGCATGTGCGACACATAATCTACGCCAAACGAGGGGATGGCGCGCGCCATACGGCTATAATGCAACAACGGGGGGATGGCGGGGTGCCTAACTAGCAACTAGCGCCCGCCCGGCATAGCTTGTCAAAGGGATAACCGCGCCCAGTCAGGTTTACCCTAGAAAATTGTGAAAATGAATGAAAAGAGGCTGAATCCTGGTGCTTGCGGGGCTGAGCAGGGGTTTTAACACCAAGGAAGGTGACCCGACGACTAATCGAGCAAAAGCCAAAAAACAACACGTGGAGGAAGGACCAGCTCCCCCTTGCTCCCTAGCGGGTAAGCAAGTGTGTGGAAGTGGAAATCACCTCTGCGGAGAGAGCGATCCCACTAGCCCTAGGTAAGGTCTAGAAACAATCGAAGCTTATGCAAAGCTATTTGACTCCTAAGCACCATAAAGATAGAATCATGATAGATCATACACCGTGATTCCTTTGATCTTGTTGTCGAAGAAGAAGTGGTGCTTCCATTCCTAGTTGGGATGGAGGTCCTGCGATTAGTGACTCACCCTCAGTCTGTGCACATGCAAGAAGAGAGACAACATGCAACGTAATATTTCACACTTTATAACTATCAATCTGAGTCAGAGGAAGACGATGAAAAATTGCATTGTATAATGGACAAAACACAATCAAGGAACCAATAAACGGTGTATATTAGAATGCGAGAAAACGATTACAACGGTGCTCGCGTACAGTCTTCCTTCGACGAGTTTAGGTGGGGCGTGTCTCCCGAAGAAGCTCATCGGGGGTTTGACAAAACTCTCTCTCTCTGTAAGGTTCTCCTTAACTCTGCTCTTGATTGTCACTCCTTCCTGTTTCCTTCCCCAAAATTTCATATGGCTTGCAAATAGAGAGGCGGTTGATGGGGAGAAGGAAGTTGGGCTCCCTATAATCATGGTGGAAGTCCTATCTAGGAAGGTTCCATGAGAAATTAGGAAAACCTCTTCCTAAATAAGGAGATCGAGACGAACAACCCAACCTCTTTTTGATGGGATTCATTCCCGAGGTTGTCAAAGGAAACCCTGATTTATTTAAAAAACATTCCGACGAGGGTTGGCATAGGATTAACACAAAGGACCTGCTTCCCCGGCTAAGCGCACCTTTGGTGTATATTTTTCCCCCATTGGCACGATGGATGAACTAGCTACTGCGCCAATGCCAAAACATGAGGTTTTGGGGCTTTTCGAGGAAATGTTCTCAAAGAGAATTCATTATGTAGAAAGAGGCGCATCACAAGGTGTTTTGAGGACATTTTACTATTCCACGGGTCTTTAAGATAGTCCTCCAATACGGGATGAGAGAGTTAGGGGACGGTGAAAAAAATGTTGTGTAACATATAGATGTGACTACGGTGATGTGGTGAAAATCGACGGGTAGCAATAGTAGATGTTGTCACAACTATAAAAAAATGACACAACGAAGATGTTGACTCATCCATGGTCATACGGCCAATGTATACCACATAAGTTTACGATAACTCGAATTTACACGGATCAAAGAAAGCATTGTGAGTGATTGAGGAAAAGACTCGTAAAGATAAAGCTTATCCCCAAAATGAGTTGGAGTTAGAAGGTGTTTGCCGTTTGGTGAGTTTCTTAATTGAAGTCAAACTGGTGGAAGGATTTCGCCATCGGAGCCTAAGATATATTTCGGAGTGAGTTGACTACGCAATATGGAACTCGTGGCTATAATTGACTGGTCGGCCAAATCACAGGAGACAACTTTGGGTTGTTCCAAACAATGATCTAGATAGTACCATTCAAATAAAAGAGGGATCTAGATCAAATTTCAATTGAAAAATGTTGGGTTTGGGAGATATGGTCTCAAGTTGGATGGATCATGACCATGTAACTAGAGGAATGGTCTTGACAACGATGAATGAACCCAGGTTACTACAAACAACTTGGAATGGCTACCGGGTAACAACAACGGATGATTTTACTAGAATGCGATAGTACTAGTTTTGGTAGAACGATGTGGCCTTGGCCCATTAGAAATGGCTTTCGGTGTTAAAGGTGGTTTAGAAGTGCTATTATCGCGAACGATGGAGAAGGGATGTTCTCTTTTGATGGTGATTCGTTTATAGCCAAAAACAAATAAATAAAATAAAAAGAAATTCTAAGCAAAAGGTTTCGAAAATAATTGTAAAGGCTTGCAAAATACATACGAGCCGGGGAATTACGAATTAGCCAATCTTCCGAATGTGTGTGTTTTAATTATCTGGAAATTATAGCCATAATTATCGTGGAGTGAGGCATCCCTCGGAAATTTATCACAATTCAGTTAATGGCAGTTGTTATGTTTAACAACGTAGAACTACATCTCTAGATTGAACCCTTCTTTGTTATTGTTAATGTTCCAATGCTTTCTTGGTGAGTCCCGGATATTTATGTTGATGTTGTTTAAAAATTTTCTTTGTGGGAGTTCTTACATGATGTGTGGAAATTACTAAAAATCCAAACTAAATGATAATAAAACTTTCAATTGCAACTTTTCCAGTGAAAATCCTAGCTCTTGAAAGAAAATCAATTTTTTTTTAACAAACAACCACCAGAAAACTAAAACTAAATGAAAATTTCCTAACTTGTTCCTATACGACACACAAATTCACTATTTTTTGTACATGTTTTTATTTTCAACTCCCTTTAATGTAAATGCAAGAAAGGAAACTATATGCATAATCAATCAAACAAGTGTTTTCTTATGACGAGGAATGCAACAACAGTTCTGCAGGAAAATGAAGAATAGAACTAGGTTTTCCTCTACGAAATGAGGAATGAAACCAAAAAAAAAAAATCATCTGGCCATAAATAAAATGGTGGTTATTTTAATGATATTAAAAACACTAATGAAACCTTGAAAAAATTTACTCTTGAAGGAGGAAAGAGGAAAGTTTACTTTTCTCTAAGAGGTATCAAACATACGAATACCCCAACAAAAAGTGGCTTCACGTGAAAGAAACTGACAATTTGATATAATTTGGTTGGTTGAGAAACCGATCTGAGGGAGACAGCCATTTCGAGCACCATGAGTAAGGAGACGGTGCTGCTTTGGAGGCCACGTGTGTGACTGTGATGCATTAGGCACTTATTCAGATTAGTAGTGAGCACAGAGACACTTCTAATGCAATTTATTCATTAAAATGATACAATGTGAAAGTACATGCTACTAATGAGGACATAAAGAGGCAAAAACATCGGGAATGATGGGGATACTCCTAAGTTGAGTCACCAATTTGTTATATAGGCACATGGTCTATGGATAAACCAAATTCCTAGAACCAGCATGGTATTTTATCCAGGTTAGGACAACGGAAGGGAAATAATAACTATTATTTCTCAAAACAATTAGATATACAAAATGGGGAAAGACCTACACATGATTGACTGCAACTATATTTACTCATCGCTATTGTCGTCGCTCTCGATCCAACTCAGAGTCAGCAAGATCATTCCATAACAACAAAAGACAAAGGAAACAACAAAAAAAAAATGAAATAAAATATATCTGTATATTACATAAATCAAATGTCGATTAGATCTAAAAAATACATACATAGTTAAGAATACATTGAACAAGAAATAGAGACATATGTATGGAAAAATGAACAATTTTCAGTAAAGAGTAGAAGGGGAAGGGTACGACGATGGATGGATTTGTTGTCAACACACTCACAAGCATCATTCTAGCCTCATCAAATCCAACATTATCTGACATATTAGTACTTTCACTCTCTTATCAAATGAGAATCCACTTTATCATAACTTTGTAAAATTACTGTACCAGCACTAGGATGAGTGCTCAATTTATCTGACCTAATGGTAGTTTCTCAATGAATGACTTTATAATAATAGGCAAGTTATGTTTCCAAGTTCATATGGGCTCAATGCCCCTTGGAATGTGCCCCAAAATGCGCTGGTTTCAATCTAATTACCGGATCTTAGGCCATTCTTTGTTATCTTTATTGTTTGTCTTGAAAGTTACCAAGTAAACGGTAGGAAGGTTGTGTTGAGCTTGACCCGCTAATTCTTCTCCAACGATTGCCTTCAAGTTTCCCTCTTTGTTTTTAAATGTTTTTGTATTGAAAGTGTATCAAAGGGCTGGCTAGTTTTGAGGTACTTACCGGATCCTAGGTTACTTTTGTGTTTTCTTAAGTGTTTGTCAAAGGTGGCTAGTTTCAAAGTACACTTACACCGGATCTGAAGACTTGCTCTTTGTTCTTCATCTTGTTTATTTCCCCTTCTTTATGTATCATTTCATTCCATAAATAAAACTTCGGAGAGATCATGAACATGAATAATTTGCCCCATGGACCACTCTTGCCTTTGTTTCAATTAAACCCTATTATGACTCCATGATGGACTAAAACACCATCGGTATCTATCTTCTTGTGGCCTTACTGCGATTGCTGACACACCTTTGAAACTCTTTTCCTTAGAACTCTCCCCTCAAATAATATTCATGCTCAACCATCCAAAAACAAAACAAAACCCGCCTTGACCTTCATAACTAGCCTAATATCGTACCCAGAGCATAAAGATAAATCCATCTTTACATGACCCAGAAGATCCCTCTCCCGGTTCCCAGAGCTAGATCCTAGAATCCCAAAGTGGTTGAAATAGTGTTCTCCTGCTGATCAGACTTTTTCCAATCTTGCTTGGAGATTCTGAGGCCCAACGAAAATATATCAAATCCAAAAATTATAGAGGAAAATGAGGTTTCTTCTAGCTTGCATCAACAAGCCGTTTTAAACACTCGAGAACTTCATGATATGATGGCTATGGAAAAATCAAGAAAGTAAAGGATACATTTAAGATTGGTTTCACTCCATTTGTTTGCTGACATCACTCCATGCTTCAAAAATTTTTGGCACCATCTTTTCTGAGGGAAGTTGGCTTCTCATACCCTAATTTTTATTAATATGCATTTTTCAAATTTGGGTATGTACATATTTGAAGCTTTATTTCCAAAAATGGATTTACACGGAAACACTCTTATACATAACCATATTCATTTTCCCAAATCAAGTGAGTTGGTAGAAAAAAATAAAATAAATAAGGAAATAAAATAAACACATTTTTTTTATTCTTGTAAAAATAGTTGTTTTTTTGTTGCGACCTTATTGTTGCTTGGAAATCAACATCGGTGATAAATATTTTAATTTATTTTGTGTATGTATATGTATGCATTATATTGAAAATAAAAATTCTACAAACTATTTATATTCATTTTTATCACCAATATGGAAAAAATTTAGCTTGAATATCATTTTTTGGCTTATAGAGCTTGATCGAATTTACGAAAACGAGTTGGGAATAGGTCATGTTTTTGGGGGGAAAAAAAGTGAGATATTTTTAAAACCTATTTCTATCTAGAGTATCCCTTTATGCTTTAATTTCCAACCCAATTTGAATCACTCCCATTTTGGATTTTGAAATGAAAAAAGTTAGAACGAAAACATTGACGGGGGATTCTAGTAGGCGGCTCGGAGACGAGAGTTAGGGACGGTCGATTTTTGGAGGCCTAAATGAATATATTTTTTAAAAAAATAGTTTTATGGTAGATTCCTCTATGAATCTAGTTTAAAAATCAATTTTAATCACTCTATTTTGATATACGTATGAGGAATTTATGACCAAAATGCGCGCTACTTATCATAAATCAACACTCTTGAAACTACGTGTCCTCGGTACATTCGATCGACGTATTTGATCCCATCAATTCTTCTTCTCTTCAAAACCTGCCATTTTCTATTGGAGATAAATAAATGAATCCTAATTTAATTTCCAATTTTAATCAACTGTAATCCGTCGTCAAACGAATAATTTATGCTTGAAATATCAATTGTTGGTTTGATTTGGAAAATCAAAATGACTCTATTATACTGAGGTTGTTCTAGGAAAACTTCGACATATCATAGCATTGAATTTTTTAAAACTCTGTTTCTATTAGAAATAAAACTTTGAATTAGCTCTCATTTTGCTTTGGAATCACTCAAATCGGATGAAAAACAAAGAATTTATAATTGAAACACTTCTTTGAGATTCAGCATGATTGGCACTATGCTCCCATGAGGGTAATAAATTAATTTTACTTTGTTCGTGGATTTGTTCTACTAAAGTAACTACTTGTTAGTTTTTTTGCATAATTCTTGGATTATGGGAGCCATGAAACTCTCTTTATCCATGATTTAATTTTTTTATTGGAAGTAGACACTGCGTTTTTTTGCGAGGTCTTAGCGAGCAAAGAAAGGTCGATTTATGGACGAGCGATTCATGAAAGAAATTTTTAGTGAAACAAGGGAATTTCATCTAGTTCATTACCTAACGATTCATAACAAGAAGAAATGAAGAATTGGTTTCCATTTGAAGATTCATGTCAACTGCTTGCAAAACATTTTTTCAAAATGATCATTTTTTTTCCATTAAACTATGATTGATATTCCCTTAGGAAATAACATCATATTTGTTCTAACTTAATAAAGTGTTGTTTCTTTTCTGTGATTTATTTATGTTTTTGTGTTTCGAGGTGTTGATCATGTTATCTCCCCATAATTTAAATGATTGGTGAGACTAAGGCTGGGGAAGATATTGGAACCACTTTGGGATTCTAGGATCTAGCCCTCACGAATCCGGAAGGGATCTCTACATAAGTGAAAAGATTGATTTATCTTTAAGGCTTTTGAATGTGATATTAGGCTATTTATGAGAACCGAGGTTTTGTTGTTTGGTTGGGAAAAGATATGTAAGAGGTAAAGGAGATCTAAATAAAGGGTGAAGGTGAATGAAAGTGAAAAAATTGATTGACTAGAAGATGATAAAGAAAGCATTTAAATCAGGTAGACTGTAGAGCCATAGTAGGATTGGCATTCTGAAACAATAAAAAAGGTTCAAGAGTGGTCCATAGGGCAAGTCATGAATGTCTGAGATCTCTTTTGATTGATTTTGTAGATTCAATAGAACAATAAGAAGGAGAATTTAAACAAATGAATAACAAAGAGCGACTGGTCAGTAGTGCTTTGAAAACTATCCCTAGTTTTGGCATACACTTAGAAATACATAAAGAAGTAATCTAAGATCGAGTAAGTACTTCGAAACTAGCTTACTTTGATGCACTTTCAATATAAAACATTTAAAACACAAAAAGAATAGCTTAAGATCGGGTAAAGGACTTTGAACCTATCTTTAGAGAAAGCATGTTAGGAGGGAAATTTTTCAGCTTATTATTGGAGAAGAAACTAGAGGATAGGGCTCTACCATAGGCTTTACAAGCTCTACTTTACATAGAAAAATTTTCAAGACAACACTTAAAAGATAACAAAGAATAATCTGGGTAGTGGAGGACTTTGGTATAGCCTACTTTCAACCTACTCTTGAGAAACTTTCGGACAACCTTTGGAGACAAAACTATAGGACGAGCTCACCATAGACTTCCCTAGTTCAACTGCTTAGTAGACATTGAAAATAACATTCAAGAATAATTTTTAAAGTCTAGACGATGAAAGTACCAACATCTTGACTTCTTGAATTGTATTAAATCATTCTTAAACAACACAATTGGAAGAAAACATGTAGATAAGGTTTATCGATGAAGCCAAGGTACCTTTGACGGTAAATCCTAACTCTATAATTGATGTTCTTTATCGAAAGATGGACGGAGATAAATAAAAAATAAAATAACAATTTACAATAAGAAAACCATCAACGTTGACATAGACCAAGATCCCATAAATCGGTTGTATTTGATACTTCAAACCAATTAAAATCTTCAAGTCCATTGGTTCTCTACGGCTTCAAAATTCTCATCTCAACTTAGGTATCTTAAATTACAAACGAGATATTATCGCAACCAGGAAAACTATTTCTGAATGTGATTGTACGATGACCAACCTTTGCCTCATCTTCTACGGTATTTATAGAAGAAATGAGGTGGGATGTAAAATAAGATCTTTAGGCTTAATTAATACAAATAAATGCTTCTTGGCCTTTGAGGGCTCAATGGAGAAACTTTCGATATTTCCTATGTATTAATTGATTTTCATTATGTATTTTAGCTAGCTTAGCGAGTTTGTTGAATTTAAATTAACTGAGGGCGAGTTTGCAATAACTTCGTTGCTTTAAAAAAATATCCTTGTTGAGGCAATAACTATGCATTCTTCCCTAAATTATTGAAAAGTGGTGGCACCTTGGTGGCTCGAGAGGATTCAATTTTCCTTTGATGTAGGTAAAGGAGGATTTTGAATTTGTTAGACTTCTTTATTATATCCCAAAACACCTTTAATTTGCTTTTATCTATGTTTTAGCTACGATTAGGCTTTATCTTTGTCTTTAGTCTTCATATTTGTCTTTAAATATGTGGATTAGGTGTTTGATAGTGAATTTATGCATAATCACTTAAAACTATGTTAAAACCTTTAAACATTGATTTACACTTTGATTTTATGCTATATCTGATACTCTTTTTACATGGGTTGTTGTTTTTTTATTACTTTTACGGGTGTGCGAGGATTTTAAGAAATATCGGTCTCATGAGCCTGAATGAAACATGATGTGGAAGCCTTCGCAGTGATATTCACCAAAGAATAAAAGCTGGGGATCGTCATCCCGGCCTTTGATTTCCTTTAGAAACTATGTAAAAGCTTTAAAACCTGCAAAAATGCCTGAAAAGTTATAAAATCCTACGTGGATGGGTTAAAATGCTTTAGAGGTTGGTTAGAGCGCGGCCGTTGGATAGAAAGCATCCAATGGTGAGGATTCCTCGGCGGGAGGTTAAAGAAGGGCGATTGGGATAACGAAATGGTTGGATTAAGTTCGGTAGTTGATGCGCAAAGATCAACGAGTTGAGATTGATCGGGAAATTATAATGTAGAACAACATTATAATGAGAAGTACAGAAGACTTTACCAAAAAGAAAAAAAAAGGTCGAAAACCTTTGGCGAAGGGAAAATGGGTTTAATGGCGGGGTTGCGGAAAGACTGCGGGCGTTGGATTAGACGAAATAAAATAGAGGTCAACGACGAGAGGTTAATCGATGAAGTCCTTGGGAGAAATGGTGGAGGCTGATGGTTCAATGGTTAAGAATTGAAATATGGACCGTTGGATTAATAAAATGAAGAGGCGGAGATTTGATCGAGGAGGATGTAATGTAATGGAGAAAGGTGGTAAGTGGAAAACGGTGGTTTCACGTTGTCAGAGCGGTAAAATGGTTTTAACTTTTGGAGCGATATAGGTCCGCGCTCGACACGTGGATATCTCGCCACCATTTCGCATAATTTTTGGAAGCGTTAACTCTTGGGTGTGAAAAAATACGAAAAGGATTCTCATTGTCGGATGAGAGGCGGGTAAATCCGATGGTGGAGATGAGAGTGCGATAAGTTAAGTTGCACGAGCGGAAAGTGATAGGAGGTTGAAGGCGGATTAGATCTGAGCCGTTAGGTCTCGAGAATGGACATTCGGGGTTTTCAACCGGGAAGAGTAGGACCCAAAAGAGTTAGGCCAATCGGGTTCGGTCTGGACCGTTGGATTAGAAGAATGGACGGTCAGGATTTAATTTTAGGAAACAAAAAAGAATACGAGCGGGGGTTGAGTGGAGATCGGGAGCAACGTGGGTCGTTGATACAGAGTTAATGGTGGATCTTACGCTAAAGAAGGTTACATTGTTGGGATTTGAGAAATAACAAAGTGAGGATTGATGCGGACCATCGGATGCATGAAATAGGCGATTTGGTTGGATCGCGAGTCACCGCCGAGGCGGAGGCAATACGGATGCACAAGGAAAAGCAGGTGCGATTTCAGCGCGAGACCGTTGGATCCATGAGAGATCAACGGTGGAGATTCGATCGACGGGTGCAATGGCAAGGAATATGGTGGAGGGTGATTAAATGCGGGTATCGGTTCTTGTGGTTCGGTACGATTGGATAGCAGGTGTCCGGCGGAGGAGAGAGGAATGACCACGAAGGATTTTCATGATGCGATTGAACAAGAGACTGGATTGATCTTAGAACCATATCGACGGTGGAGATTTAACTACGGAGGTCAAAAGGCGGAGGGATGGACTTTGGAATGGAGTGATGTGTGCAGATTAGATGCGGGTATGGCGGAACAAATCGATGGTTGGGAAACCATCGCAAGGTCACCAATCGGAAGGGGCAATAAACTAATTAAATGCACCCAGTAGAAAAACTCAATCTGAATCCGAAGGATCGTTGATCGATTTTAGATCAACGGTTGTTGTCCTTAACTTCAATGAGCAGTCGAACATAAAAACATGAAGGTGGGTTTTTAGCCAAATGCGAAAGTTTGTATCGGGGGAAGGGTTTTTATATACAAAAGGTTTAATCGCAATCACTGGATTTTAAAAGCGAGAGGTAACAAAACTTAATGGAACGCTCGGTGTGATTGCGCGATGGGGCTGAATCTTGGTTTTAACGCTGGTTTTATGCGAGAAATAAAGTTTGAGGGCTAGGGCCAAAGAGGCAAGGCACAGGCGCACAAAAAGGCTATTTTATGTTTCAAGGATTTCCAAGGGTTTTGAAAGTTTTCGATAAGGTTAAAAAGGAGTTTTAAACCTTATCTGGGAATTTTATGGAGGAAAATAAAAGGAAATAGAAATGGAAGAATTTTATGAGGAAAAAGGGATAAAAATGAAGGTTAGTACTTAATTTGAAAAGAGGATAAAATGAAAGGGAAAATGGGTTTTTAGCAGTCTTTTCTCTTTAGGAAAACAGATTTTTCGAAATTGAGAGGGAAACAACGAGTGAAGATTAACTCAAGGATAAAGTCATCTTCATAAGACTTCGAAACCAACAATTTGGCAATAAAATTGTTTCTTGAAGGCTTCAAAAATGATTTAGTTACCATTTGATATGACAAATTTTATGATGGCTAATAGTGGATCACATGGGGATGGAACCTTCTCGAAGGTGTCGAGAACTGAGACTGTATACTCACGGGAAATTTGATCAATGCCTCATCAGTGGTGCAACTTTCTTCACTTGGATGATCTTCTTGTTCTAAAAATGTTAATAGCCATGAAAATCAATGAGACTCTAAAACAAGCTTTCTACCTGCAATCCCTCTTTTGATCTAACATTTTTTCTTCTTTAAGGTACCATTTGGATTGGAAAACTCTTTTTACAATAATTTTTATTCTTTTAAGAAAGAAAAAAACTAATCTAAGTCTACTTCTTATTTCTATTGAAATCGAGTTTCATGAGTTGAGTTCATAAGCTTCTCTACCTAACTTCTATCACAATGATTAGGCCCATACAACGATTTTTTATTCTCTAATTTCTAAAACAAGAAATTTAAAAAGTAGCCAAGTCGGGATTGAACGATTATTTAACTTGTTGTAATCTATGGCATAAAAACAAAGTTTTACCCATAGATTATTATTTGCGAAAAATTAAAATCAAAATGGTGAAGGCTTAAGATACGAAAGATTCCAAGAACATCCTTCTTTTTCTTCGGCTACGTTTTTGCTTTGTTTGAGTTGTCTTACTTTTCTTTACGGTTTAGGTTTTGGGCATATTAGAACCTTGAGTTTAGCTTCTATTTTTGGCTCAATATTAAAAAATATTAGAGCCATGCATCTTACTGAAACTCATAGGTTCATATTTTTAGCTTGTTTGAACCTTTTTTCTTCTATCCTAATCTGCCTAAGCTTTGATAGAAGCCCAAGATTAAGTTGTTTGGAAAATCTATTTCACTAACCTATCGGCGGTAAATTGAAAACTAATTAGTCATGAATTCGCTTTGTATGACTAACTAGGAGTGTGCTGGGAGTGGCATTTGAGCTTTTACTTTCAAACTTTGTTTCTCTCTTTTTTGGTATGGGGCTATACCTTTCTTTATTTTTCTCTCTACCCTCTTTTCTATCTTCTATTGTTTTTGAATTTTTCTTTTTCCTTGAAGACAAAAATCAACAGCTATTTAATTGCTCAAAAATGAGCATGACATTCCTATCTAACTATTCTAACTTGGAGTATTTACATCCTCATATGATACAAAAGTGCCAATAGCAATTGAGTAATGTAAAAAAAGAAGAAACATAATTACGGTTGTTTTGTCGGGGGTATCCATAGTACATTTTGAAGATTAATCTTCAAAACCAGGAGATATCCTGAGAAGGTGACAACTTTTCATGTCTTTGGCTCTTGCAAGATCCATACTTGATAATTTGAGCGGTTGGGACTTCCACACACTCTTCGAAAGGATCGATAAATACAAGAAGAAGATTCTCTTATTTTCATGCCTCCATGTACGGAAAGATTGTACGCTGAACTTCAACTTTGAGGACTATATCTTGAGAATGTTTCTTGGAAGCATCATCATCACTAACACAGAATGAATAGCGATCAGAATTTCCTTACTTTCTCTAAATATATGCTTTCTTCGATATAAATTCGGGTTCTTTGGATGACAAATTGACATTAGTGAAGGAGAAGTTTCTTCTTGAAAGAATGGTATATCCTCGGTAGGATAGTCTTCTATTTGTTTTCTCCTTCAAAGTTTTCCGATTATCTTTTTATTGTTTGGAATGACTGGTCTGAATTTTCTTGGAGTATATATTGTTTTCTCTCCCCAGGTCTCAAACATGTACTATGCAAAGGCTAATCCACTAGCAAAACTATTTTGGTCTTTAGGAACAGGGATAAGTTGGAAATATTTAAAAGATTTAAATAAATCCATGGCATCATCCTTATAGGCTCTAAGTCTAAGATGTTTAACCTTACACTATTCTTTCACTTGCCTAATTACCAATTACGCATTTCCATGAACTATTATCTTTTGGGCTCTAATTTCTTCAATAAATGTAGCCCTAAGAGGAGTGCCTCATACTCTACTATGTCAGTTTGTACATTGAAAACTAAATTTTTTATGAATGGGCTTCGAATGATTGTTCTGTATTTTAAAGCCATCATTCACTTGCTGCACATTAGTTTTAGTACATGACCCATCAAAATTCATATTCAAAGAGGACTAGTTTTGATGTATCATTAATTTCCTTACTATCCTCTTTGTCTTGAGCTCATTGGATTGTTCTATGGAATAGGCACCATGTTCATGGTTGTCTGGCGGTTGAGATGATGGTTTGGAGAGGTAGGCTAGCACATGATATTTGGTGATTTGTTCTTCTAAGAAAGGAGAGATTTTCTTCCCATTCATCGAAAAGAGCTACCATCTTTCTCATGGTCAACAAAAAGAACTTTACTTGCATCTTTATGAAGTTCTCAGCAGTGAGAAAAGTATTTGTTTGCAATAAGTTTACCCAGAAATAGCGTTTATTAATAGTCTGATCTTTCTCTTTTTTAAACCGAAGGGGAAGATGTTTCTATGTTCCTTTGAGCAAGTACAACGATTCTATGTCTCTTGTAAGTGATTTTGGTGGATGTTTTCTTGAGCCTCCTTAAGGGATCTTGATTTGTGCTTGGAAAAATTTGAGGATTTTCTATTATTTCTTGATATTCTTGCGTAAGAAATTCCTCATGATTGTTATGATACTCGGTTGCATATAAGGTTCATGAGTTGTTTTCTACATTATCGGATGCCACTCTTCCTGTGTAATCGTACGATTTATAATCTAGAGGGGAGTCCCTATATGAGCAGTTTTTCCTCCTACATCGGATTACGTATTTTTTTTGAAAGTTGCTATTTTTTTCATCAAAGCATTGCTCACTAGAATTTTGCATTTTGGTCATGAAGTTCTCACCTATGATGTGAAGACATAGGCGAGTAATCGAAAAAATTTCTTGAAAACCTTCTTTATTGCTTTCTTTGTAAGTTTGGTCATCATATTCTATAAGGTGTTGATCATAATACATATCTTAGTCCTTTGTCTTGGTCTTGAGGTGATTGGGTTTGTGTTTTATCGAGAGAAGCATAGGTTGCTCTAGATCATCAATATTCATATTAGCCATCAACTTATCCATTCTCTTTCCAAGCATGTACATCATCTTTTCCATCATGATTAGAATTTATTCTTGATTATTTTCTCTATCATCTTGTTCATCATACATGTCTTGTAGTGGTAGAGTTTTTTGTTGTTGAAACAAGCATGAGAAGTGACTATAGATCATCGATGTTTAAGTGTACTCACACCTTTCCATTCTCTTTCCAAAAGCATATACATCATTTCTTCCATAATGACCATATGTTTGTCTTAAGATCTATATCTTAATCCATGTTTGTTCATCGGAAAAAGAAGGTCATTGTATCTTGTCGATCAGTTTAGAGTCTTCCACCAGGTCATTTGGTCTTTTGGGGTTTGAGATCATCAGGTGCTGGGTGGAAGTTTTAGCTCTTTTGGAGGTAAAATGTTTTATAGTCCACCACCATATACCAATAAAGTATTTTTTGGGTTTTCACGAGTTTACATGGTTATTTGGGAGACTAAGGAGTCTATAAGAGCTTGCTGGTATTTATGAACTCGGTATCTCTCTAATTGGAGTCACCATAAATGTTATCTCTAGTAATTTCGTGATTGGTGGGAGCTAAAGGCTATGAGGAGGACATTAGAACCACTTTGGGATTCTAGGATTCAGGCCTTCCGAATCCGCAGAGGGATCTTCTATAAGTGAAAAGATTGATTTATCTTGCTAGTTTTGAAACGTGATATTAGGCTAGTTATGAGGAACAAGGTTTTTGTTGTTTTGGTTGGGAAAATATAAAGAAGGTAAAGGAAGTCTAAATAAAGGGTGAAGGTGAATGAAAGTGAAAAATTGATTCAGCTAAGAAGATAGGCAAGAACAGTTTAACCGTTGGGCTATGGAGCCATAGTAGGATTTAATTGAAACAATAAGGTTCAAGAGTGGTCCATGGGGAAAGTCATCAATGTCTAAGGATCTCTTTAAGTTGGATTTTATGGAATGAAACAGAACAATAAGAAGGGGAATTTAAACAAATGAAGAACAAAGAGCAGCCTAAGATCAAGTAAGTACTTTTGAAACTATCCTAGTTTTGGCATACACTTAAGAAATACATAAAAGTAATCTAGGACTGTGTAAGTACTTCGAAACTAGCCTACTTTCGATGCACTTTCAATAGAAAATATTTAAAACACAAAAAGAATAGCTTAAGACTGTGTAAGGACTTTGAACCTATCCTCGCTTTCATCATATTCGTAGGAAACTTTTCAAAGAAAATCATTGGAGAAGAAACTAGAGGATAGGCTCACCATGTACTTCCATAGCTCGCTTTACATAGAAAAATTTTCAAGACAACACTTAAGATAACAAAGAATAGTCTAAGATCGTGTAAGGACTTTGAACCTAGCCTCCGTTTTCAACCTACTCTTGTGTGGAAACTTTCGTACAACCTTCGAGACAAAACTATAGGACAGGGCTCACCAGACTTCTAGTTCAACTTTACTTAGCAAGACATTGAAAATAACATTCAAGAATAATGTTTAAAGTCTAGACAAAAGAAGAGAAGGGAATGCCAACATTCGACTTCGGACTCGTATTAAATCATTCTTAAACAACACAATTGGAAGAAAACATGTAGATAAGGCTTACGTAAGAGCAGGGTACCTTTGACAGAACTTCTAACCTATAACTCATGTTCTTTATCAAAGAAGATGGACAGAATGGAAAAAAATAAAATAACAATTTACAATAAGAAAAACCATCACCGTTGACATAGACTCAAGATCCCATAAATCAGCTTGTATTTGATACTTCAAACCAATTAAAATCTTCAAGTCCAAAGGTTCTCACAACTTCAAAATTCTCATCTCAACTTAGGGTATCTTAAATTACAAACATATTATAACAACTTCGCAAACTATTTACAGTAACAGACATGGAAGTGACCAACCTTTGCCTCATCTTCACAGACAGTATTTATAGAAGAAATGAGGAGGGATGTAAAATAAGATCTTTAGGCTTAATTAACATAAATAAATGCTTCTTGGCCTTCGAGGGGCTCAATGGAGAAGCTTTCTAATATTTCTCCAGACACTCGATTTTCATTATTTATTTTAGCCGCTTAGTTAATTTGTTGAATTTAAAATTCTTCGCGC
Organism: Pinus albicaulis; assembly: GCA_034641835.2. Classification (NCBI taxonomy): domain Eukaryota; kingdom Viridiplantae; phylum Streptophyta; class Pinopsida; order Pinales; family Pinaceae; genus Pinus; species Pinus albicaulis. The sequence goes on along the minus strand of JAXQQM020065779.1, from coordinate 107,223 downwards.
AGTTTGTAATAACTTCAAATAAGCTAAACAAAATATCCCCCGATCGAGGCAATAACTCTACATTCTTCTAATTTATTGAAAGAGGTAGGGCAGCACCTGGTGTATCGGAGAGGATTCAATTTTCCTCAATGTGGAAGTGGAGGATTTTTGGACCGATAGATTTCTTTTTATTATATCCCAAAACACCTTTAATTTGCTTTTATCCGTGTTTTATGGGTCCGATTAGGCTTTTATATTTGTCTTTAGGTCTTCATGTTGTCTTTAACTATGTGGATTAGGCGTTTCGATAGTCGAATTTATGCCTTAACCTTAAAATTGTGTTAAAACCTTAAACATTGATTTCCGATTTGATTTTATGCTATAATACCGATACTCTTTGTCCGTGGGAGTTTGTTGTATTGCTTTTACAGCACAGAGATTTTTAAAATAGCACGTGCTCATGAGGCACCCGATGAAACATGATGTGGAAACCCCGCAGTGACATTTCAAGAATAAAAGCTCGGGACTGCCATCCCCAACCTTGATTTCCTCTTTAAGAAACCGTGTAAAAGCTTTAAAACCTCGCAAAAATGCACAAAAAGTTAGAAAATCCTACGTGGATGGGTTAAAATGCTTTAGAGGTTTAGGTTAGAGCGCAGCCCGTTGGATGAAAGCATCCAATGGTGAGGATTCCTCACCGGGGTTAAAAGGAAAGGCGTTGACAAACGATGGTTGGACTAAGTTCGGTCATCGATCCGCAAAGATCAACTACGAGATCGACGGAAAGTATAATGTAGAGAAAAAAATATTATAATGAACTCGGAAGAATTTGCAAAGAGGTCGAAACTTTTCGCGTAAGGGAAAAATGGGCTTAATGAAAACTCGGGTTGCGTGAAAGACTCGGGGGCCGCGATTAGGACCGGCAAACAGAGTGTCAATTCGTGGAGGTTAATCGATGAAGTCCTCGGGAGAAATGGTGGAGGGTGATGGTTCAATGGTTAGGGTGAAACCGGGACTGCTGGATTAATAAAATGAAGGGTGGAGATTTGATCGCAGGTCGTAATGTAATGCAGAAAGGTGGCAGGCGGAAACCCGTAGCGGTTTTTCACGCTCGTGTTGGGGAGGTAAAGTGGTTTTAACTTTTGGAACGTGATATAGGTCTCGCTCGACACGTGGATTTCTATAAACCACCCATTTCGCATAATTTTTAGACGTTAACTGGGTGTAGAAAAAATGCGAAAAGGATTCTTACCGTCGTACGAGAGGTGGGTAAATCCAACGGTGGAGATGAGAGCGTGATAAGGTAAGTTGCACGAGCGAAAAGTGACAGGAGGGTCGAAGGCGAGATTAGATCTCGAGCCGTTAGATCTCGAGAATGGACATTCATGGTTTGTCAATTCAATATAGGACCCAAAAGAGTTAGGCCAATTAGTTGAATCGGAATCGTTGGATTAGAAGAATGGATACCCGTATTTAATTTCGTGAAACAAAAAAGAATACAAGGTAGGGGGGTCGATGAGATTGGGAGAAACGTGTCGTTGATCCGACAGACATCAATGGTGGATCTTTGCCAAAGAGGTTACATTGTTTCGGACGGAGAACAACAAAGGGAAGTGAGGATTGATCCTGACCATTGGATCTATGAAATACTATTAGATTGGACTGATCGCAGTAGTCACTGCGTAGGCAATACGAATGCACAAGGAAAAAGCACCGATGCGATTACCGCAGCATCGTTGGATCCATGAGAGATCAACTATGGAGATTCAATCTACGGTGCAATGGCAAGGGATTAGTGGCGAGGGTGATTAACCGGGTTGTCAGCTCTTGTGGATTTCAACTCCGTCCAGAGCTGAATCGCAAGATTGCAATCGGGCTGAGGAGAGAGAGGAATGACACAAAGGATTTTCATGATGCGAATGAACAAGGACCGTTGATCTTAGAACCGTATCGACGATGGAGATTTAACTACGAGGTCAAAAGGCAAGAGGGATGGACTTTGGAATGGAGTGATGTGCATCGTTAGGAATCCGGGTATGGCGAATAAATCGATGGTCAAACCATCGCAAGGTCACCAATCTAAGGCAATAAACTACCCAAATGCACCCAATGAAAAAACTCCAATGCGAGATCCCAAAGATCGTCGTATCGATTTTAACATCAATGGTTGGTATTCGCCCAACCAATGAACCGTTGAGACTTATAAAAACATAGGAAAGTGGGTTTTTAATGAAATTCAAAGGAAAGTTTGCATCGTGAAGGGTTTTTATATACAAAAGGTTTAATCGCAATCGTACCTTTAAAGCGAGAGTGTAACAAAAACTTATCGGAACGCCCGACTGCGATTAAGTAGCACCCGGCCTCAACTCTGGTTTTAACAATTTGCCTTTATGGAAATAAGGGTTGGGGGCTAGGGCCAAAAGGGCTAAGGCCTCGAGCATAAAAGGTCGTTTTTTATGATTTTTCAAGGATTTCCAAGGGTTTTCAAAGTTTCCGATAAGGTTAAAAAGGAGTTTTAAACCTTATTTAAGGGTTTTCGATGGAGGAAAAGAAAGGAAATAAGGGAAATGGAGGAATTTTTATGAGGAAAAAGAGTGATAAAAATGAAGGTTAATTATGACCGAAAAAGAGGGATAAAAAATGAAAGGGAAAATGGGTTTTTCAGTGCCTTTCTCTTCGTGAAAACAACAACATTTTTCAAAATCGAGAGGGGAAATAGCAAAGAAGATTAACTCAAGGATAAGTCATCTTTTCATAAGACTTCAAGAACCAACAATTTGGCAATAAAATTGTTTCTCAAGGCTTCAAAAAATGATTTAGCCACCATTTGATATGAAAAATTTTTATAGGTGGCTAAGAGATCCCTTCAAATTGTAGTTTCCTCTCCACTGCAATTGAACAATAAGGACCCCCACCATGCAAGTTTTAGAGGCAATTCTTTCTACAAAGACAAATTGTGAAAAATTGCTTTTTCTTTAGAGCTTATACAATTTTCCTTTCAAGTTGATTGGATTTTTCTTGACAATGGATTTGTTCTTTCCTCTATTTTTTTCCTCACGTTTCCTGCGTGATTTCTGCAGTATTCATTTTTTTGTTGCTCCCTATAGGGAACAACACTTTTTTTGTGTGCCTTTACTTTTCATGCTATTCCTCTTAAGGAACAACACCCTTGCGTGCTTATATTTATTTTCTATTCCTCTTAAGGAACAACAACCATTCCTCTACGAAGGAACAACGCGTTTGTGTGTTTTTTTCTTTGTTCCTTTCAAAATGAGCAACGGTTTTTTGTTCGTTCCTTTCAAAAGGAACAACACTTTTTTCCGCGTGTTTTTGTTATTCTTTTCAGAAGGTAATGTCGAGTTTTGCCGCTTGTTTTTTATATTTCCTTTCGAAAGGAACATCAGTTTTACGCTTGTTTTTTCTGTTCCTTTCCGAAGGAACAACAGATTTTGCACTTGTTTTTTGTTGTTCCTTTCCAAAGGAACAACAATTTTTTTCTGCATGTTTTTGTTGTTCTTTTTCCAAAGGAACAAAATTTTTTCTGCTTGTTTGTTGTTCCTTTGAACATGTTTTACTATTTCTTGTTTATATATTGCTCCTTTCAAAAGGAACAACATTTTCGCGATTGTTTTTGTTGTTTCCTCTTAAGGACCATACAGTTGTTCCATCTAAGGAACACCACTTTTTAGTGCATTTTTATTGTTTTAGAACAAAATTTTGAGGATTTTTTGTGAATTCTTCATGACTCTTTTAAAGGGAAAACACACAATTTATGCAAGAACACAAAAATATAGAGGTTCTGTGAATCAACAAATCAAGATAAATTTTCATTTTTAAGAAATTGTTTTGTAGTGATAAGAAAAAGGAAAGGACACAACCATCTATATCACTTTGTTGTCTTTTATTTTCACTAAAATTAATATGATCGATTATCTTTATCATGTTGGTTCTTCCACTAAATTACTCATAACTTTCTTTGAATTTTTGTTTATTGAATAAGAATAAGGGCATATTTTCTCTATTGAGATGTTCGGACTTCTTCCACCATCCCTACTCTTAAGGAGTGTTGAGCCATCCTTTCTATATAAATAGGGAAGTGCTATATGTAATGAAAAAAGAAGAAAAAAAATCTCTATATGATTACTAATAATTTCTATGATATGGCGAGATGGAGGATAAGGGAGGTCTCATCAAGAGCCTGACCTACCATGATCATAAGGGAGCGGTGAAGTAGCATTCCCATTATGGCCACCACACCGAGGGATATGATCTAATGGACAACTCGAGAAAATTAAAAAGTCCTTGGAGCAAAAGGTCTCATCACGAGGCGGCTCGCCCACCTTTCACTCCTTCTTGGTGAATGACATTGTGATTCATGCGGTTCCCCCAAGCTGCACAATGGCCTCCATCATGACATCACACAACACTTCCCAAGGCATAAATAAAGGATAATGGTTCTAAGGGTGAGAAAGCAACTTTTGTCGAGGTTATAGACACTGTGGGCAGCAGGCTTCGTTGATGGTATTGGAGTCATATTTTTCACAAATCAATAGTAATGATAAACCCTTTTCTTATATCTTTATCTAATATAAAATGAGAGTATGCTCCTAAACCCTTTGTTTGGAACCTCTTATGCATGAAAATTTATTTATAAATCGATCATAATGGTTTATGTGGATAATAATGCGCATAAGTACTTTTTTTCACATCATCATCCTTTTTCCTTATTTTTGAATCATTACATAAACATTTCCATATCTACTCACGATTTCAAAATACGCATGATTTCTGTTAATGCGATAATTTGTTTATCATATCATAAGTATGTATGCCTTTCCATGTTGTACAATTGTTGTGCAGATACGATTTGCCTCTTCTATTTTGCTTGATTGCCCACAATATTCATCTTGCATTTCTATAGAATCCGATTGAACTTTTTAGGCATACATCTTATCTCGTTGCTCTTCAAAAATTAACACTCATGGATTCAGAAAAAAATTGCATGCGGATGTCGTGATTTGTTTACAAGAGAACAACAAATATGGGGATTCTATTTGGTGAAAGACACACGTGAGCTCATGGGAACTCGGCGAACGTGCACAATTCTTCGGACATGAGTGCTTTACGCATGGCTTCTACCCTTTTTGCATTACTTTCGGTATCCACTAAACCTACATCGGCTTCAACAAACTGCCAATCCCATCATGTCATTCCACATTTTTTTTCAGAGTAACACTTGAGGTAAAATAACATAATTTTTATTTGATTTATTATGAATTTAGGAAGAATTTCATGAAAAATCCATTGAGCATTATTTATCATCATTCATTCCACATATTTACCACTTCCCATTTTTTGAACGCAGATCATTTTTCAGTTTGGGGGAGTGTTTCTTTCTTTCATTTCTTTCTTATGGCCATGTCGGTAATATTCTTTATCATCCATTGATATTCTTATTCATTCTCAACACCTCCCCTTATTCCATGTTGTTTTACACCAAGCATCAATTTCAGCGAGTTGTAGTAACCACCTCTCCTTGGTTTTCTAGCATTGCATGAGGACATGCTAATTCTTCGGTTTGGGGGAGGAATTTCTACACATGATGGATGTTTTCTACTTTCTTTCTCATTTAAGGCATACAATTTCATTTTTTTATACGGTGCGAAATTGATTTGCATATATCTTTAAAACTATGAACTAAATTCTTGTGGTTTCTGGATAAAAAGTGGTATCATTAAAATACACAAACCCCGAGATAATTTCACGCTAAATTATTTCGCTCATAAAATTTTCGAAAATTATGCACTATCACCTACGGCCATTTTGTTTATATCTCATGATGCGTGCATCAAAACGATACGATTTTTTTGAGAAAATGGTTAATGAAGTTTGTTATTACTTATGTCACATAGTTGAACGTCAAATGTACAAATTATTACGCCTTCATCAAGATTCCTAAAATTGAATATTCCTTATTTGAGGAAAAATTCATTTGTTCCATCCATTTCATGAGTTGGGATGAACAATTTTTTTTGCTTGGTTAACACATGCGTTTTTTTCTTTGGGTTGCATGAGGACATGCAATATATTCGATTTTGAGGTTGCATGAGGGCATGCACTATATTCGGTTTGGGGGGGTATGTTGAGCTGCTAATATGACCACTTTTTAACACCTATTTCATCCATTTCTACTCTTCTTTATCATGTAATTTATCATAATTTATCATATAAATCCATTTTATAATTATTTATGCTCTTATGGATAAATATTATTTCTTCTCCTTTATTTTTAATAAATTGATGATTATTATGCATAATTTTATCAATGATGGTTTATTAATATATTTTGTAACAACACTCACCATTTTAGCCTCCAAGATATTTGCTAGATTACGATTTGATCTCCAACACATCATTCGATATTCCAACTCAGAAATTATATGGAATAAGAAGTGACAAGTTTTGTGGTTGATATTATAGGAAAATGGAGAAGAATGCGAAAATCCGGAACATGGGTTTTGTCCAGAAACGAGACAGAATTAACTTTAGTAAAGAATGATTTTTCCCAAATTGGACTTTGTATTGAGAGAAAGGGAAGGTTCTTTGAGCATGATTTTCTCATATTTATTATTGCGTACCGTTTTCCAAATTATCTAAGTGTATAAATCCAAATTCGACTTGTTCTATTGAAATATTGATGGAAATATCTTTTCTTGTTAATCCGAGTTGTTGGGGACAACCCAATATTGTTATGAGGGATCACATTTACTATTTACATTCTCCTCTTTCGATTATAAAAGGAGAAGCATGTATTGATGTTGAAGGGAGGATGGATTGAACATTCATTTTGTGACTGTCATTTATTATTGAATCTCGTGATCGGAGAAGCGGCTGTAAACATTATTATTCTTGATTAATACAAGATCTTGTTGCGTTTAATTTCTTAACTCTAGAGTAAAAGCCCGACGACATTTCATTTGGTGGTTATGGGCCTAGCCTCAGTGGATCGATCTGCTTGTTTGTATCATTACCTTTCAAATTATCGTCATGTGATAGTTTGTATTTGTTTTCATTACATTTGCAAGTTAAATTGGTTTGTTGTTTCATTTGCTTATTTGATATCGGTGTGTTATATTAACGAATCACGTTGTTGTTCTTGTATGATTTAACAAGAATCTTAATTTCTGTATAATTTATCTTGTTATACCTTAATAGAGCTTATTTATTCTATTTCCATTATTGTTTCATTCCATTTCGCTGTTCCAATTGATTGTTGTTAGTTTGACTATTGTTCATTTACAGATTGTTGTTCGATAGAATTTTCCATTCGATTCCATTAGTTAAGAGTTTTCTCATTCGGGATTTATTAAATAGGATTTTGCTGTTCAATTCCTTTGATTACGGTTTGTTGTTCATTTACTTCTAGAGCTGTTGTTCATTTCGGTTGATTAATTGCGAGAGAGTTTGGTTTTGAGAGCTTTTCTAGTTTCCTTTCATTAGCAGACACTTAGTTCAAGATTTATTTCCATTCAATTGCTTTAAAACGGGATCATCAACTATAAAGAATACTAGTTATTGCTCCCACGTTCTCGGATTGATTATCTTGTTGCATCAATTTCTAGAGGAAAGAGTTATCATTACCGTATCCTTGATTGATGTTTACTAAGTGAATGATTGGATTTCGAAGCATTTGAGTTTATGTTATTGTAGTTAGATTTCTTTTCCAAACATCCATTTACTCTTGTATTTAGAACATTTGTACTACATATTACAAAGCATTACTCTTAGATTGAATTGTAACCTCAGACAGAGTACACTCTTGAAATAAAAAAGTCGTTCTGGATTGATAATTAATGTGGAGATAAATAGGTGTTAAAAAGATATCTTTTTATACCTCAACAATATGGTGCACCACACTTCATCGTTTACTATCACAGGGTGATAATTAATGAAAGCAATTTAGGAACACTAAATTGACTAAAGCAATCACCCCTGCCACTCCCTAAAAGTACTCTTTGTGGGGTTTGTACCACTCATCTCCATCCTTTTTTCCTACATATGACCTCATTACTCTCTGTTTTCCACTTACCCATAACTCCACTTTCCATCTAGGGTTACCTTAAGCCTATTCATTCCTTGATTCCCAAATTCCTCAAGCATTGATAGTCTCAAAACTAACTTTGTAGGTTTCTTTAGATAAATCAAGTACATTAGATTTTGGATCTTCATTACACCACTTTGTCGATACTCTGTTTTTACACTTGAAGGATCCAAGCCAATTTTCGGTCGAGGTCGGATCAAATAACCCTCCACTAGGTCAATTAAGGGTTCATATGTTTCAAGGTCATCATTTCCAAAGAGGACTACCATCCAATTTCAAGGTTTCGCACATGAGGTAATGGACTAGCTTGACACTTTTTGCAGAAGTGTTGAAATTTCCATCAGCAGAAGGTTGTGATAAGGTGGCGGGTCCGCTCTGAATAAAGATATCTTGCGACGAGGAGGATAGGAAACACTTGGCCTTAATAAGAACTAGGGGTTTTTTAAGCTTGATAGTCCAACAGAGTGTGCTAGCGGGGATCAAATGCAGAAATGACCATGGAGGAAGGTACACCAAAGACAAAACATGAAGAAAAAACTATCGGAGATGTATGATGAAATATGGTGAAAAGGTGAGGTAAATTGGACATAAGTGAAATGAACTTGAAAGGGCTATAGAGAACTTAGAAGACAACACTGTATAATTGTCTTAAAGCAGTCTAGACACCCAGGATTTTGGGAAAGTGGCCAAATAAGGTAAAGAAGGATTTGGAATCGATGATAGGAACAAAGGAAGATTTTTTATAAGCTTCTAAAGTGTTAAAAGAAACATATCAAATGTCGAAAGACCAAAATAAAAGCTAAATCGGTGATCTCGAAACGAAAACTACAAGCAAGATGAAAGGTTGAGGTGAGTGTCATGATGAAAATCACAAAGGATTTTTGAAGCGAAAGTTTGAGTATGTGTAAACATCACAAAAATCATCGAAAGATAAACATGTCAAGTCTTCAAGGAACAAAGGTAAGAAGCTACCTCGAGGGTCTCCGGATCACCTGCTAAGCGAGAAAGGCATAGAGAGTTAGTAAGAAAGGCAAAAGAGGGTTCAAAACATTTGAAAATGGTTTGCAAAGTTAAACTAAATACCACATGCCTACAACACTCATTTTCACACTTCATAATAGTAATTGAAGCTTTTCGAAAGGAGTTAAAAGATCTCAAGAGGAGAAGAAAGTCTGAATTTTCTAAGTAAAATTGGGGAAAAATTTTGTGGTGCTCGCACCCACGGCATGGCGATGCGTGCACAGAGCCCAGGGCGATGCGTGTTCAACAAGTTTTCCCCCATGTATTTTTACACGGGCATTGTGCGCACGGAAAGAGGCATTGCGCACACTGGGAAGGGTGTTGCGCCCTTTCCCAGATTGACTCGACGGGCCTGACAGGCAACACCTTGGCGCTACGCGCCTAGCACAAGTGCTTCTACTTTGCACGGCTTTGACTCACTGCAGGTCGCACAGGGCGGTGCGTGCTTGCTAGAAGGGCCCTCCAAGTAAATTAAACCTCCAAACATCTTCAAATCATCACCAAGGCTTCTCTAAGCACTGCAAAAGGTAGTTTCGAGGTCATCGACTCCTCTCCAGAGTGTTTTTTTCATGATTTGATTAATGCAATGAACCCCTAAGGAGCGTAGCCTTAAGGCTTGAAATTTGAAACACTCGTTTATATACTCCTTCATTTGCACTACAAAGGGAAGTCGGTTATAAATAGAGACATTTCATTGATAGAGGTTGTTTATTCACCCAAAGTTTGTGTCTACACCTATTCCTCATAAACACTCATACACTCGATCCCTTACATTGCAAAAAACATTGACATTACGTGCCCTCCTTCATCTCAAATTGTCATCGATCCCAAGGTTGGAAAAATGTAGAATTGTAACAAGCGTTGAGGTTGCCCTTGAATTTTTCCTCTCACTCACACTCCTATACCCTTACCCTCACTCACTCACCCATCCATATCATTCACTTGCAAAGTGCTGCCATTCCTCTATCCCTTGACCTTATTTTCATTTTTTTGCAGATCCTAAGGTCTCTTAAGGGCGAGTTTTTCAAATATCAATAAGGGAGAGGTAACGGTGAGAATTCAATCGGTGAGGCATATGTCGGTCGAAAGAGATAAATGAATCAAATGCAAATAAGGTTGATAACGATTAAGAGTCAAGAAAGAAGGAGGAAAACAATGAAGCAAATGCAAGTGAAACAGAAATAATGATGAAACACATAGCGGTGCGGATGAGGAAAATGAAGATGATGAAAATGAGGCAAATAGTCTTGATAAGATCCACCGAGGTCGATGAGGATACAAATGAAGAAAGTAGCAAGGAAAAGAGACAATGATAATGATGATGATGATGATGATGTCGGTAAGTATAGAGAGCGACAGAAAAGATGGCGGTGGGGTCGAAAGAGCTACGAAGAAAGCAGAAAGATGTCAATGACAAATAGGCCTACTGAAAAACATGGTGGGACCAAGGAGGCTAAAGACAAATAAAACCTTGAAAAAATGGCTGATCCCATCCCCCTACAGACACATCCCAAACCTAATTAATAGAACAAATCCAAAGTTTGGAAAGTTTTTTTGAAGATTTTTGAATTTTTGATCTGTTTTTTGAGGGCGAGAGCATCTTTTTTGAGGAGTGGCTTGAATTTTTGGAATCCTTAGGCCAAGATAATCATGCACACAAAATTTCAGATCATTTGGAGCATATTTGGTCCTCCAAAAGTGCCCAAAAACACCCAAAAAACCACCTTTATACCCTATTTTTAGAGCTGGTCTTTGCGCCTAGCGGTCTTGGGAGATTTGGTTTTTGAACATGTCAAAAATCAAGTCCAATCGAAAATGCGAAGGTAGTTTTGGGAATTATACTCGACAAGCTTTCCAACGATCTATCGTGGAACTCATTCGGAGCATCGGGAAGGCCTTCAAAACTTAGTTGCAAGGTGACCCATTTTTCCGAGGTGCAGCCGCTACGCCACTAGGACCTCAATCGTTTGCGCCATTGCTGCAAAGTCAACAAAAAGACACAAATTTATGGAAAATATATATTTTGTGGTTTTTTGGGCAAATCACTCCAAAGTTAGGTGTTAGAAGGTATTTTTTCATTTATTGCATTAGATATTTTGTGCCTTGGGCCTTGCATGGTCTTAATGGGACAAATTTAGCATTTATGATGTATTTATGAAATTTTGGAAACCCTAGTTAGGGGTTTTGTCCTCCTTGCTTGTTAAATACGGCATTGAGGCCTCATTTTACACTGTTGGATAGTTATTGAGAGTAATACATAGACTTTGAGATTGAAGAGAAATTTGGCTTTGGTTTTTGTGGATGGCTTGGCTTGCTTGACAATGGAGAAGGCTCACTTGCGGGATCACGAGCATAGTTAATGGTTATTTGTTCCTTATTTAGTTCTTGGTTTCTCATGTTATCATTTTGTTCCATCTTTCTATTGCGGTAGGAAAAAAGTTTTAGGATAAGAAATGTTGTTTAGGGGCACTTGCTTAGCTCTGTTTGTTCTCTAATGCTTCTATGTTTTCCTCTCTACTAGGTCAGTTTAGAGATTCTTAGTTTCTCTATAGACCCACTTGTGCTTGTTTTATCTTAAAAATGATTCAATGAAGCAAATGTCAAAGTAGTTTTTATGAATATCCTTTGCTCTTTGTCATTACTTAAACATTGATTTTTTAAGGTCTCTTTCTACTTTGAAGTATTGCTGATTAGGTTTAGCTAAAGAGTTTCTATTATTTGCCATGCCCTTTTTCTCATCTTAAATAATTTCTTTGGAGGTATTTATAGCTTGATTAATGATGTTAGGAGTTCCCTCTTCCTTGATCTCTGCTATATGTTTGTCTTAAATGTTTTCTTAGCTTGAAGGTGAAATCGCTAGAAGATTTTATAAGTTTCTTGCCTTCTATAGTTCACCTGGATTGTTGTCTTCAGTGCTTACATGCTAGGGTTTAGTCAAAGAAGTTATTGGTATGCACTTGTCTTTGATTATTTATTCATCTTAAGTAGTCTTAAAGGCCATTCTTGTTAAGGTATTTGTTGAAGGATTATTAAACGCCCTTTTGCACCTACCATGTTCAATCCACTCACACAAAAGCTTTTAGATCCATTTGACCTTGTTAGACTTTCCCCTGTGATATACCCTTGATCTATTGTTAAAATTTTCAAGAAATTTTATAGACTACATAGCCCAATGGATTGTTTCTCTCTTACTCTACCTATTCTACTTGACAACTTGTCCAACCAACCAAACAAAAAATCAAACCCTAACCTAATAACTATCCTAAAAATCAAAACCCTAAAAATCTATCAAGTTACACCCTTTACACAAACATAGAGAGCCCTCTCTCGAGTCAAGACTGAGGTCCTAGGACTCCAAATAATGGTTTGATGTTACCCCCGTACATTTGGTCTTGCCAATCTAACAAATTACAGGGGGAACTAACATGGAGATTCCAGAACAATGAGAATTTCGCTCCCAATTGACCAACACACCCTTGAGTATTGGGAAGTGCTTTGCGGGAGCACCCTTGAATGGAGGTGACTTGCATATCCAAAGTAGTTAGTCCTTTGAGAGGCTGCATTGGTGAGCTCATAAGTGATATAACATGTACTTCAAATCTTGGAAAACTTACAATGGAAGTCATGTATGATTTTTTCTTGTTTTTTTGTCTTAGGGCATGTAGCCACTAGAAATGATAGGGGATGATAGACCCTATTCATTGGTTAAGGGGATGATGTCTAGTTTAACCGAGGTCATTGGAAATGGTGCTCAAATTGACCTATAACATGGCTCAATCTGCATAGGTTATTTTTATGTATTGACTCTCAGTAGACTCTTAGGGTTTATCATCTCTAAATATGGAATTCATTTAGATCCCCCTCAAAGTTGAAGCTATCGTTAATATCCCCTCTCCTTCCTCCTTACATCAGCCTGCAAAAGTCTCATGGGAAAGCTAAATTCCTATGCATAGTTTTATACTTAACTATGCTCAAGTAGCTAAAAGGATTTATGCGATTACTTAAGGAAGGCCTCCCTGTTCCTCCGGGATGAGATCGCCCAAAAAATCCTTCGATGCACTAAAGACGTTACTGGTCAATGCTCCCTTCTCGTTGCATCCTCGATTATCATCGCGAATTACTCCCTCTATTTGGTCTCTGCGTTTAGCACGATTGCCATGGTTCTAGTATAAGATGATGATGGTGGTGACGAGCACGTCATTTACAATCTTGTTCGCACTCTTCTCGATACGGAAATGCGTTATGCACATGTCGAGAAGTTGCGTTGGCACGCTCTTCAAGTTGTTCAATGTTTTCGTCACTATATTCCGTTGCGCACAAGTGACCATGATTTTTTATTGCAACCCTATGAATTACATATTGACTCGTCAATTTTACGGGGGAAAATACTCGAAGTGGATTTTTATCCTCCAAGAGTTCGATTTGGAGTTCACTACCGCCAAATCGAAGAATTCATTGGTGTTTCGCCGATTTGATTTGCTCCCTCCCTTCAATTCTTCTCCATATAGTTTTCGAGGAACGCATTCAAGACGACACACTTTTTCTTATTATCACCCTCGATCCTTGGTATGGTGATATCATCGTACATATTCATAATTCCACCTTCGATCCGAGTTGATGAAGGATGCTCATCGACACATCGCCATCATTCTCAACCTTATCGCATTGTCGAGATACTCTCTACCGCATCGCAGTTGATTATGTTCTCCGCTGATGTTTGACCCTTGAGGAGGATTAAAAGGTCCTCATTAGGGGAATTTTGAGGTCTAAAATGGGCCTCCTAAGGAAATTATATAATAATAGTGGAAATATTAAAATAATATTTGATAACATCATCAAATTTTAGAGGGAAAAAAAAGAAAAAACTACTTTTTTCAACTTGTATTTTCATCTTATCTCCCAAAGTTTTTTACTCAAATTTTAGAGCAGTCAAATACTCATTGGATGAAAAATTTAATTCCTCATCCAAGGAGTACCCATGTTGCATACTTTCAATGGACCCTACTACACTAAAAATGAGAAATGCATGAAAAATGTGATTGCAATCATGTTTTTTCCTATATTTCTCGTTTTTCGCATAGCGAGGTCCATCGAAATTGTATGCAACATGGGTACTCCTCTGGATGAGGAATTAAATTTTTACATCCAACGACTACTCCCTACTCAAAATTTGAGTAAAAAAATTAGGAGATAAGTTCAAAAATACGAGTTGAAAAAAGTAGTTTTATTATTTTATTATTTTTTTAATATTTTTTACCCTTTTACTTAAAAATATGGTGAATCATCCCCCATGGTTGACATCATCATATTGAATCCTATTTAGTTCTTATAAAGTTTATTTTGGTTGTACATTTTTTCTTAGGAGGCCCATTTTGGACTGAAAATTCCCCTAATGTAATGATTTCCACGGTGGCACTTGTGGTGGTCACATGTCTAGATATGCCCTCTTTGCATAGAAGATTCTTCTGTCGTTGGCTATTTACGGCCCACCATTTTTAAAGACTACATTGTTGCTGTTAGTAAGTGTCATGATTGCCGGATTAATCGACGCAATATGCGTGCAGCGCCTTCCCACCTTCATCGTGTCATTACCATTGGCTCCATACGAAGTGGGGCATTGATTTTATGACATGTAACCCTCACTCGGCCGGGGGGCATGCTTATATTATTATAGACGTGGACTAATTCAACAAATGGGTTGAAGTAATGCCTACATTTACGTAGTTGACGGTAAGACAATCGCATAATTTCTATTCAATCATGTCATTACTAGGTTTGGCGTCCCTCAAGCCATTGTTACCGATCATTGTTCTCATTTTCGTCATTACATGGTGGTTGAGTTTACTTCTAAGTTGGGTCTACGTCACGACGGCTCAACGGCTAGTACTACCCTCGGGCCAATGGCCAAGTTGAAGTTGTGAACAAAATTTCTCTGTCACTATGCTTCAACGTACGATTGGGATGCACAAGTCAAATTGGCATCTCATGTTGTTTTCGATCTCTGCGGAGCTTATCGAACCTCGGTGAAGGATGCGATTGGATTCACTCCATTCCATCTTGTACATGGTACGGAAGCTACCCTTCGATTGAATGTGAAATCCCTTCTCTCAAAATAATTGTTGAATTGCTTCCTAATACTTCGCTAGAAGAAGAGCGTCTTCTATATTTAGAGAGGCGTGATGAAACTACGCCGCTTTTCTACTCTTGTCATAGAAGCACGGAGTGGGTCGAAAGCTCATTTTGACCCGGTCGGTTTCCCCTCGTTCCTTTATGAAGGAGACCTTATCCTCTCTGTACGACCAAGCTCATGATAAGTCGAGGGCGGGCAAATTCCAACCCATGTTGCACGGGCCCTACATTGTTAAGCACTTTTTGCGAGAATGGGGCTTATGAGCTTATTGATTATAAATGTTATCCTCTGGATCAGCCCGGAAATGGGATGTACCTCAAAAAAGTACTATGAATGAGTCTTTCATGCATGTTTCTTTTGTCCATAGGTGTTTTTTCATTATAATACATTTTTTGGCTTGGTAGTGCTAGGAATGGTTTTTCCTCGCTTATTAGATCATTGCTTATTGTGCGGATGTATGTTACTCCTATGTCGGTTTCACGGATGGTGCCTCCCACTGAGTACTACGAACACACTCTTCGTACCACGGGTGATTTATAATCCTGATGGTGATTTGATAGACCTTGAAGGTATTCTATCTAGGGATGAACGAAAGACAATGTCATTTTGAATATAGTGTTGTCATTGAACTATTGACCAAGGCCATTGCTCTCGACATTCGTGCATTGATTGTTAACATACACTCTGTTAGTCATCAATAATTTTTCTGCGACATCAAAAAGATGACTAAGTTTATAATCCTAGATTTCTAGAAACAAACATTTGAGAAATATTGTGAGTTCTAGAAATCTCACACTTTGCCT
Source organism: Pinus albicaulis (assembly GCA_034641835.2). Taxonomy (NCBI): domain Eukaryota; kingdom Viridiplantae; phylum Streptophyta; class Pinopsida; order Pinales; family Pinaceae; genus Pinus; species Pinus albicaulis. The sequence goes on along the minus strand of JAXQQM020065779.1, from coordinate 91,190 downwards.
TCATCATCCTAAACTAACCATTTTACTATCTTTCTCTCTCTCTAACTCTAAAAATATACCCTTTCTACTATAAAAGACTCCATTTTCGGGGCCTCATTTGGCCTCATTTTTGTTCCTCCCTTAACTCTCATTCACTCCCTATTTTCTCCTCTAAAAAACCCATTTTTTCCTTCACTAAAAACCCTCATAAACCCCCCTTATTCATCATTTTTTCTCTAAAAACCTTAAACAATGTAAAAATCCTCTTTTTTTACATTGTTTAAATTAACTCTTCAAACCTATCGGGCCCTTAAAAATCTTATAAAAACCATGTTTTTATAATAAACATCACCCTCTTAATGAAATAGGCCTTTAAGCCCCTCTGGCTTAAAGCCTCGGCCCTACGCACTCACATGACCCTAACCACGACCTTCGCTATCTCTTAAAAGCCCCTTTCCATTTCGACCCCTGCCCCCCCTCTACTCCCACATGACCATTCCCTCCACCCATTCTTAGCCCCTTCCCCCTATTTCAAATGAACTTCACCCAGTTCATTATATACGCTATGCAAAAAACCTTATAAAGACCCCCCTTTAATCCTTCATAATATATTTTGGGCCCCACGCTTCCACTTAACCATGACGCCCAACCACGGCCATACACCGTACGGGCTCCACCCTCCAAACACAATCGCATTGCTCCCGAGTCATTCCGCACCATCGATATCATCTCTCTGAGATCCGATGGCCCCAAAACCCATATCACGTAGAAACTTGCGATGAGGTTTAAAGTCCTTAACCCGCGTGAAAATGGGGGAGGTATTCGCCCGCTATCGCCATCGATCTCCCAAATGGGCATTGCGTGCTTTTGGTCCAATACCACTTACCGCACTCAACGAGCGCGATACACCACTTGTGGTTTTACGGGAAACCCGCTTTCTCCCTCCCCACGCCAAAATTCAAATCTCTTTTTTCGCCTCCGTTTGGATCCACCGGGTTCCCCCCCCCCTCACGGAACCATGCCCCCTGCACCCTCTCCTCCTCTGCAAAACGCCTCCGGCCACCTAAAACCCCTGAAAATGCGATCGGGCCTACTCCGCGTAGGTTTTTAACTAATTAAGTTTGTGTTTTTGTGCGGGTTTTAAATGGCGGGGGATGCCCAAAAAGGCATTTCGATGGCCCGGGAATAGACAAGAGAAGCCTCATATGACGATCCAAGGGGTTTTCCAAAATGAATTTAAGGGAGCATAGGCGAAGGTTTAAACCTTTGTCACCACCAAAATCATGATCCATGGTGGACATACAAACTTTTAGCCACAGAAAGAAGACCACCTACCTACACACAAACAAACAAACAGAAGAAAGCGGTGAAGAAATGAAGAAAGTAGAAGGATTAAAGGGCTAATCACGAATCCCAAGGATAAACACGGAGGATTAGCCAAACGAGAAAATGATTAAAGGATGAAAGTCAAGGGTTTAAAAAAACAAAGGATAAATGAATAAATAGTCATAAATGCGAGAGACAAAGGATAAGGACGGTGGGATAGATTGTAACTAAATCAAATTTTAAAAGATTAAAGGCAGAGATTAAAGATAAACAAAGACAGTTTAACGGAATAAGTTCAAATGACTCAACTCACAACGATTATTCCTCTCAAAGATATTTTTAGCCACCTAGGTGCTTTGTTCCTTTCAAATGCATTTTCGTGAGTTATTAGGGTTGAGTCGAGAGATATTTTATACGTCAAAAACAATTATTGTAAAAGTTATGAATAGGCCTTAAAAGTCAAACATTTTCACCTATTATTCCTTAGAAGTTAAGATAGGAGTTATTGAAACGGAGAAAGTAGGCTGCAGATATTCTGCCTTGAGCCTTGCATGGTCTTCAAGGTTAGGAATGCACTTACTACTGTAATAAATGATACTCAAACCCTATCTTCGGCTTCATCTCCTCATTTGCGCATAAATACGCATCTAAACTCATTTTATTGTTGGCATTTGATGACTTTTTGAAGTAATACATAGTCTCTTGGAAGTTGAAAGGAAATTGATGTCTTGGAACTTGTGGATGCTCGATTTGTTTGTTGATGGAGGAGGCTAGACCGGTGGATCCACGAGCTTGGTACATTTGGTGAAGTGCTTCTAATCTGTTATTGTTATTTCTTGTTTTCATTATGTTTCCATCTTTCTTTGTTGCAAGGTAGAGCAAAAAGTTTTTAGGCTAAGAAATGTCTTTTGAAAAGTACCTCAGTTCTATTTTCTCTTCTTGCCTTAATGTTTTTTGCAAGGTTTCGATTGGAGGATTCTTAACTATCCCTCCAGGTCCCATCTAGCTTGTTATTTTAGAAATAATTCAATAGAGTGAAATTAGGGAAATTTATGGTGACTCCATGTGCCCTTGAGTACGACTTGAGATATTGTTTCTAAAAACTTCTTTAAAGTATACTTAGTAGAGTCTAAACTAGGGGAAATCTATGGTATGCCACCGTCCTGCGGAATGCCTCAAAATGTTGCTTTAGAGATCCTTAGAGCGTTATTAAAATGCTGATTATATTATTTTCGTTTGATCTTAGGCTCCTCTCATTGTTATCTTATATGTTTTCTTTATCTTAAAGTAGTATTTTGATTCTTGGATTGTTATACGAAAGGTTTGCTTATTAAAAAGTTTTGTCCAAAGAATTCTATGATTTGCCACTATCCTTTGGCATCTGCTCAAATAGTTATCTTGAAATATTTCTCTTAATTAAAGTACATGATAAAGGATTCTTAATTTCCCTTTACCCTACTTTTACATTCTTATCCTTAATGTTCATATCATTATCCTAAAAAATTTGAAGATCCACTGGCCCAAGATAGATTTTCCCTATGATATTCCCCCGATCCATTAATGAACTTATCATGAATTTAATTTGACTCCATTTCCCAACGACTTAGAGATTTACTCATTTTATCTATGCTCTTTGATCATCACTACCCAACCAAAACAAACAACAAACCTCATACTTCATAACTAGCCTAAAATCAACCCTTAAAAAGAAAACAAGTCATATCTTTGCAAACAACTAGAGAGATCCCTCTCCCCGGAGTCTAGGAATGCTAGGTCACAGAACTCTAAATATTAGTTACGATGTTGCCTTGTCATTTTGTTTACCAATCCGCCAAATCACGGGACCCCAACATAATGGCGATCACGGTGGGACATTTTGAGTAAAGTCCCAAGATAAAACACTAAGTATACATCCCAGGTGAACCATAGCTACCTCAAACATTACCAACACAATGGTGATTATAGAGACCTTTCGAGTCGGTGACAATCTAAGTACACCTTAGGACTCAGAAACCCTTATCAAATCAAAGAGGATTCAAGCTATTAGCCATAGAGTAGACTATGTTTGTTTCACCATATTAGCTAAATGATGATTCGCAGTATAGGATACTCTTACAAAATCATAGAACCACATAATACTCGAGAAAACCCCAAAAACATCCCTATATTGGCTTTGTATTACTTATTGGTGGTGGACCACAACACATTTTACCTTCAAAAAAAAGCTAAAAAATTTCACTGGCGACTCCACTAGCCCCAATAGGCCTATTTGCTCCACTAGTACTTTCATGTTTCCTTAGGATTGTATCAAATCGATTTCCCTAGAAGTCTAGAAGCACTAGTTCCATATTCTAGGAGAATACTAAAACACTAAGAGGTCAAAAACTTCTAAAAATGAGTCCTTATCCTTTCGACCTCTCTCAATTTTGAATTTGAAATGCGAGCTATCATAGGATCAATACTAGATCTCATCCAGACCCAAATCCTCCTACAATAGTTGTATGATCCGGAAAATATTTTTTGGCAAACTTCTAGATCTAGAAAATTTAACTCTTTCGTTAAGACTATCAAAGAGACAAGATCTGTCCTTGAAAACCTTACGGTCGTTGAAATATCCTCACTTTGACTTGTCTCATACGAAGAACACTATTCGAACCAAGTCATGCAGTGATATAAACCAAGTTGAACTTGAGCCCACATATTTGTAGCAAAGTTCTAGTAGAGAAGCTTCTCCTTCTACTCCACTTGATTTTTCAGACTTCATCCACCACTTTAAAGCTCCTTCCATAACAAATCTACTCAAAATCGGGTTTGCTAGCCCAAGTACTTCCAACACACCCATCCATACTTCCTTTCATTTCCAAAACACTCCATTTCATCCCACTTTCCCTTTCACACATCCACCTCTTGTAAATCCCCCATTTTGTTCCTACCATGGCGGCATGGTATGCCCCACTAGTGTTACCACAACCTCTGGTTCCTTTACCAAAATGATTATCAATCCAGAATTCCCTATTTCATTTGGGAGCTAAATCTACTACTGCCCAATAGCATGTAGATAAAATGGATGATTCTTTTGATTACATGGAAATAGAAGAAGAGACCATTAAGATGAGAATATTTGCTCGAAAGTTTAGGGAGGAGAAGCCAAAAAAATGGTTTAAAAATATTAACTCCTAATAGCATAAATGATCTCCTTCTTTATACCAAACATTCATAAACAAATGGGAAATTAAAAATAACCCTCTCCAAATCCTTTCAGAATATAGAAACCTCAAAAAGAAACATCAGGAAAGTGTCCAAGATTATTGCACTAGATTCAATAGTGTTTACAATGCACTTCCCCCAAACATGAAACCTCCACTAGGCTTGGCCTTATCTAAATTTCTTGAAGGCTTTGATTCGAGACATGGCCTACCAGCTAAGAGAAAGAGACCCCTTGACTTTTAGAAGATATGCATAGGGGGAGCCATAAGTGTAGAGGAAAATCTAATTGAGAAAATAGAAAGGTTGAAATTAGAGAAAAAGAGTCACATATAAATATGAAACAATGGCATCAACCTCATCATACGATGCCAAAATTGACAACTTAGTGAGGATAATGGAAAGAATGCTTGAGAAAACAAACTTGAATGACGAGTACCTCCTAGAGAAAAACAAATCAATCCCTAGAATAGAAATAGAAATCCAAACTTCAAAAAAGACCCTATTCAAAATAGCCAAAAAGAGATAATGACCAACAAAATTAGGCCTCCTTTTCAAGAAAACTATGTAGATCGAAGAAGAAAAAGGGAAGTCTGAAAGGTTGGAAGAAAAATCATGTGAATGCGATAGGATGCGACGTATTGAGGGTGATGCTTTCCTCACTGAAGAAGAGCAAGGATTCTTCTCCTCGAGAACAAATTCAAAACAATCATGAAGATTCGAAGATTACCAATTAGTGTTTGAAAATGTAATAATATTTGGTGCACAGAGACAATATGATCTTAGAAGCAAAAAGGAACCAAGAGACTTCCAATGATAAAAACACGTAGAAGCTGTTGTTAGGAAAACTTGAGAAAACCTTCCTAAAAAGACAACAAACAATAATAACACTTTGACTAAGAAAATAGAAGCTCAAACAAGGACAGAAATCGGGTCAGCAAAGTGTTTACCCAAACTACCCCTTAGTACTTTCGCTAGTGGCCCCTTAGAAATCGTCCTAAATAACAATCCTAATAAAATTCAACAAATCGGGAAATTGCTTTTGAAAAGACTATGATTGACACGAGATGTAAATATGTCAAAAACATTAGTTCCTTTCGTACACGAGAAAGTGAAATTTGCCAAGATCAAAACTAGCATACCCTTAGCTAAACTAGTAACCCGGGATGTATATAAAAATCAAGTTTTGAAAGCTTTGAATATAAGCAGTAATCTTGATACTTTAAACTTGACGGATGATAAACCAAAAATTTTTTTGTTTGGTCTGAAGTAGAAGGAAAATACCAAGAAGGGACCATTCCTCCATTTTATGTCGGCTTAAATATACATGATAAGATCTTACACAATGCCATGCTACACTTTGGTGCTTCTCACAACCTAATGCCAAAAGTGGTGATGGAGAGATTAGGCCTAGAAATCACTAAGCCTTACAAGGAACTATATTCCTTTGATTCAAGAAGATTCAAATGCTTAGAGTCTGATCGAGGATTTATGTGTCAATCTGCACAAATTCCTCGCTAAAAGGTCTAGTTATGGACATAGTGGTCGTTGACATTCCCCCAAAGTATGGCATGCTTCTAACTAGATCATGGGGAGCCAAACTTCGGGAAGCCTTCAAATGGACATGTCTTATGCTACCATTCCGAGTTTTTAAGCAAACTATAAGGTTATATAGATAATCTCATATGAAATATATGGTAAGCAACATAGATAGGCCAAACAACACTCCCTATTTATTCTATTCATTCGGATTTAGACTCCTTTATCTTGTACAATGAAGATGAAATCAGCCAACAAGAAAAGGAAAATGAGTTGGAATTAAGTCCCACTAGGGCCAGTCAAATCAACCCTCGAAAAGAATAATATAACATCCTTAACCTTAGACAACCACAGAACAACAAAATGACAATGATTATGAGATAAAAACACTTTGAGAAATGGGCTTTGATGGCTCTTGTAGCAAATCGGGTTCAGGAGCTAGTGTATGGATATATAATACAAACCATGGACATTCATATAAGCTTGACTTCCCATGCACCCATAACATTGTAGAATATGAAGCCCTCCTCCTTGGCCTACATTTGTTCGAAAGATTTAGGAGCTAAGAAAATATTAGTTCAAGGAGATTCGAGTTGATCATTAGGCGAATAAAAGGGGAGTATTCAGCCAAAAAACCCAAGATTAAGAGAATATAGGAATGTTGCCCTAGACCTCACGAAAACCTTTGAAAAAAATGAACTCACTTTCATCCCTAGAGCTCAAAATAACATTGCAAATGAACTTGCACTTTCTTGCCCGAGAAATTTCCAAACACCCCCGGAGGTAAATTAACAATTCAATGTCAAAGTAAAAAATCGGCCTACAGTCCTTGAAAATGAAAACTATTGGTAAGTGCTTGAGGGATATAAACACATTGATGACTTTTACTGCAATCAAGAAATGATTTTTGCTGAATTAACACCTAGCTCAAGCCATGCGAGAAGGTTGTTTTGATGAAAAACAAGTACATAAAACAAGATTTGTCCTCTCTTTTGCTGATATAAACCATTTTGAATATATTTATAAAGAAGAATTATTAAAGGAACCAGGACCAAAAAGGACCTTGAAGTTTTTACAATGTAAAAATGATTCAATAGCAAGGGGCCTTACACCATTAGAGGAGCTTTTTTGATTTCAATGATGCTAGCTAAAAAAACCAAAGATGGAGCCCTATAGAAACTAATATAGAAGAACATAACATAGGCAACATGAATGAACCCAAAATGATCAAGTTATACTAGAACTCGCCCCACTCATATCAAACGAGAGTATATTGAACTTTTGCAAAGAGTTTAGAGATGTGTTTGAATGGGGGTACAAAGATCTGAAATCATATGATACTAGCATTATTCAACACAAAAATTCCTCTTAAAAGAAAATCGAAAAACCTTTCAAACAAAAAGGAGGAAAAAACCTGTTTTATTTCCTTTAGTTGAGAAAGAGATAAAAAATATGTATGATGTCTGGGATCATAGTTCCCCTTAGATACTCATAGTGGGTTTCCAACCTTGTGTGTGTTAGAAAAGAGAAGATCGGGGAAATTAGGCTTTGCATTGACTTTAGAAATACTGAACAAAGCCTCCCCCGAAATATAATTATCCCTTGCCTAAAAATGGACCACATACTTCAAAAGGTGGTTGGATCTAAGAGAATATCACCATTGGATGTTTCAGCCTACAACCAAGTGCTAGTACTCCCAAGTGATCAACACAAAACCACTTTCACCAAACCTTGGGGTACATTAATGTATGTTAAAATGCCCATTTGGTTTGATGAATGCATGGGCCACATTCCAAAGGGCCCATGGACATAGATTTTTCGAGAAGACATAGGCTATTTCATAATCATTTACCTTGATGACATCACTATTTTCTCCAAAAACTAATAAAGAACACTTGATTCATTTGAGAAAAGTTTTTTGAGAAATGTAGAAAAATATGGCTTATCTTTGAATCCAAAAGACACACTTTGGTCTCCGGAGAGGGGAAACTTCTTGGTCACATAATATCCGAAGAAGGAATCAAAGTAGACCCCTAAAAGGATTGAAGGCATATTGAAAATTAGTCATCTTAGAAACCTCAAGGAATTGCAATCTTTCATTGGGAAGATCAACTTTTTGAGAAGGTTCATCCCCGAACCTTCTTTGAAACATTTTAGGAAATATTACAAACATGCTAAAAAAAGGAAACATGGGTTAAATGGAATTTAGAAGCCAAAGCGGTCATTTTGAGCTGGTGAAACAAGCTCTCACTCAAACACCAGTTCTTATCGAGTCACGATTTCACTAAGGATTTCTATATTTTCTCATTGTCCTCGAAAACACTATTGTTTGCGGTGTTGTTGCAAAAGAATAATACGGGGCAAGAACAACCAATATACTTTTTAGTTGAGCCTTAAGAGATTCTCCACTCAAATATAATATCATGGAGAAACGAGGCCTTAGCCTTAATAAAAGCACCTGAAAGACTTCAGAGTCCACATTTTACACTCTCATATCATTACTTTTGTCCCACATACGATTGTCAAGGAAATTCTAAATAAAGACCCTAATGGTAAAAAGGGGAAAATGGATCGCAATTATCTTAGAATATGATTTAGAGATCAGGCCTACCAAGCTAGTTAAAGGATAGGGATTAGAAAAACTCATAGCGAGAATCAAATTTCCAAGCATTAGATATAAATATGGTTGATGTTTTAGAAGAAAACGGAAGAATTCACATCTCCATACATTGAAGAAATGTTTTTGAATTCATCTTGGTATGCTTTCGATATCATTTATGTGCTTCTCTATCTTAATACTCCTCCTTATTTATCAAAAGTACTAAATCTAGATTCTTGAAACAGAAAGCTTTAAATTACTGCATTTTAGATGGAGTGTTATATTGGAAAAAATTTTGTTGGCATATTGCTTAAATGTTTGCTTAAAAATGTCATGCAGGAAAAAATCATGCATGAGTTGCATGAGGGAGAATGTGGAGGCCATCTTTCTATCGGAAGACCACAACAAACAAGATTCTTAGAGCTGGCTATTATTGGCCCACCCTTTTCCCACGTACTCAAAAAACTAGTCATGACTTGCCATAAGTGTCAAATGTTTTATGGCAAGATGAAAACTCCTACCTTTACCTTTGCATCCCATCGGTATTGAGGCTCCCTTTCGACAATGGGGTTTAGAATTTATTGGACAAAATTCACCCAACCTCATCTTCCCAAGATAAGTGGATACTTACTACGCTATCGATTATTTTACCAAATGAATAGAAGCCATCCCATATAGGAATGCTACGACTTTGTCATTATGCAAGTTCCTTGAAACCAACATAATATCTGTTTTGGTTGTCCTAGAAATATCATTATAGATAATGTTGTTGTCTTCAAATCCAAAAGAATGATTGACTTCTGCTATAAATATCATATCACTTTTCGGGCATTCCACGTACTTACTACCCCCCAAGGAAATGGCCTAGTTGAATCTTCTAATAGAAAGGTCGATCAACATTATCAAAAGATTGCTAGATCAAAATAAAAAATCATAGCATAGTAAGTTGCTTCATGCATTATGGGATGATAGGTTAACCACCAAGAAATCAATAAATATGTCCCCCTATCGATCGGTGTATGGCATAGATGAAGTATTCCCTACATCTTCGGGAGTTCTAGTCATGAAAATTCTCCAAGAAGTACAAATAGAAGAAAATGACATGCGAGAGAAGGCTAAATCAAACTATTCATTTACAACAGAACAAGAGAGGAAGTATACAAAAGGACACAAGCATTTCAAGAAAACATCAAGAAGATCTTTGACGGAAGGACCAAATCAAATAACTTCCAAGTTGGAGATACGAGTCTTGAAATGGGATTCTAGGAGAGAAGACAAAGGTAAACATGGTAAATTTGAGAATTTGTGGAAAGGGAATTATATCATTCATTCAATTAGGGGTCATAATGCTTTCATTTTATAAGAGTGAATGGAGAAGAGTTATTTGGAGGATCTTGTCAATGGCGAGGATGCTCAAACATTATTTACGTCAAGAGTCCTAGCTTCAAAGTTTTCATTCATCATACATAATATTACATGAGAAAAATCATCAGAAAAATACAAAAAAAATGAAACAAAAAAGAAGAAGAGGGGAAATTAAAAATAGGTATAGCCCCATACCCAAAAACCAATATTGTTAAAAGTGTGCAAGTCTAAATGCCACTTCGCTGATCCAAAAAAGATATATATGTTCAATCATCTAGCATAATCATGGCTGAAAATGCTTTAATTTATGTTGATAAGTTAGTAGAAACAATTATTGTCAAGATTATTTCGAGACTTGACTTATCGGGAAGGATAGATTAGGGAAATATAAAGATGCTTTGGTTCCACATGCTCAAAATAGAACCAAAGAGATAGATAAGGATGCATTACTAATGACATATCATAGCCTTATCTTTCTAAATTTACTTTTATGCAAATAATGTTTGTGTGCGGCTTGTTCCAATGCCACAACCATGATGAATCAGATTGTCTAAACTCTGATTTGAACCATGCTTTAAATTTCATGTCAATAGTTTAGAGAATCAAGACGACCAAACGACTTAATCTTGGCTGAGTCAAATAGTTTAGGTAGACAATAAAAGAGTTCACCCAGATTTTAATCCGAACTCTTGGAAGAAATAGGAATAAGGTAGATAGTTTATTTATGTTTTTGTCAAGATTTTGCTAGTTTAAATGCAATCAAAGAAAGAAAAAATGTTAGGACAAGTAGGATTGGGTAGGTAGAAACATCATCGAAAGAAAATCATATGTTGCATATTGTTAAGATTGCCACTTCAAAGGAATATTAGCAAGTGAAGAAGAAGGAAAATGCCTTGATGGAAATGACACTCTGTCTGTGGAAACTCGAGATGTTGATAAAGCATGAAGGTTATGGACACCTTGAAAAGGAAAGCTACCCTCCCCTAAGTGGAGCCACTTGTTAGTCATCGGTAATTTTTGACGTCATAAAAAAGATGACTAAGTTATAATCCTATATTTATAGAAACATCATTTGAGAAATATTATGAGTTCTAGAAATCTCTTTCACCTAAAATCATCCTAAACTAACCATTTTACTATCTTTCCCTCTCTTTGCCTCCCAAAAATATACCCTCGCTCTGTTATAAAAGACTCCATTTTATCGCCTGCTAGCCTCATTTTGTTTTCCTCCCTTAACTCTCATTCACTCCCTATTTTTCCTCTAAAACACCCCATTTTTTTCCTTCCCTAAAAAAACCCTCATAAACCCCCCTTATTCATCATTTTTTCTCTAAAAAACCTTAAACAATGTAAAAATCCCTTTTTTTCGACATTGTTTAAATCTACACTCTTTAAACCTATCAGGGAAATTAAAAACCTTATAGAAACCCCAGTTTTTATAATAAACCCGCCCTCTTTATGAAATAGGCCTTTAAGCCCCCTCTCGGCTTAAAGCCTCCAGCCCCTCGCACTCACATGACCTAACCCTTCACCTTCCACTATCTCTTAAAAGCCCCTTTCGCATTTCGACCCTTGGTCCCCTCTACTCCCACAGAACCATTCCCTCCACCCATTCTTTGCCCCTTCCCCCTCTTCAAATGAACTCCACCATTTCATTATATAACCACCACAAAACCTTATAAACACCCCCCCCTTTAACCCTTCATAATATATTTTGGGGCCCGCCTTCCACTTAACCTGCCGCCCAACCACAACCCAACACCTTTCCCCGAGCTCAACCCTCCAAACACCAGTGTCCTCACTCCCACGAGTCATTACGCATCGTCGATGTCATCTCCAGAGATCACGACGGCCCCAAACCCATGTGCGCGAGAAACTCGCGATGAGGTTTTAAATTCCTTAACCAACGCGAAATGGGCGTGTATTCGCCACACCACGCGTCGATTGCCCCGGTGGCATCGTGTGAGTTTGGTCCAATACCACTTACAGCCACATCAACACGCGCCATACACCACTTCGTGGTTTTTAAGAAACCACTTTCTCCCTCTTACGCGCCAAAAATTCAAATATTTTTTGCCTCCATTTCGAATTCCACCGAGTTCAGCCTCCGGAGACCCATGCCCTGCCACCCTCTCCTCTCGCAACATGCCTCCTAACCACCACGAAACACGAAAAATGCAATCGGGCCTACTCCCGCTGGGTTTTTCAACTAATTAAGTTTGTGTTTTCGTGAGGGGTTTTTAAATGGCGGGGATGCCCAAAAAGGCATTCGGATGGCCCGTAAAAGACAAGAGAAGCCCCGGATGACAATCCAAGGGGTTTCAAAATAATTTAAGGGAACAGAGGAGAAGGTTTAAACTCTGCCCACTTTGTTAGCCATCTATAAATTCTGTTTATACCTCATGATGGCTAAATTAGTCTTTTAGTTTTTCAAGAAAATATTTTTTTGTTAAAAAATGCAGCAGTTCTTGAAACCTCACTATGTTCATTATCTTCAAGGAACCCTTTTCCTATAACTTTCACTCAAAAACCTCCAAAGAATATCCTAATGTCATCAAAGAGACCATTTTCAAGCTTTTTTTGCCTTCATATTTCCTCTCAAGTTCTTCCATTTTCACCCATTTTCCCCCTTTCTATGGTTTAAAACATCCCTCCTAATACCTATCAGAAACCTTAAAAAAGGCCTAAAAACCCTCCTTTTAGGCCTATTTCCAACCTTTTATCAAAAATAGGCCTTAAGCCCCTTCTTCACTAAAGCCCTTCACCCCCTTTTTGCTCATATGACCAAGACCTATGACCATCGGCTAAAGTCTTGGCCCCATTTCATTCTTACCCCCCTGGTCCTTTCCTTTCCCCACGGGACCACATTCTCGCCTCATTTGGCCCCTCCATTTCTTATCTTTCATCCCCCACATTATGTCCCCCCTGGATGCATCCCAAATCGTTGATCGAGCTCGATCCAATGGTGATCCTTTTTCCCCATTTTCCATGCTCTCACTCATTTGTTCTTTGCTCGTTCTCACTATGGATCTCCACCATCGATCATCCCGTCCGATGGCTTCCCACATATCCCACTGATTCTAAACACCCACTCAGATAACTTTTTCCACCTCTAGACAAAAGAGTTGACATCACGCGGCTGGCCCCACCTTCTACTAACCGTTTTGCAGAGCCCATTCTCTACACCGCCACTGTCCTTCCTTCGCTTACGATGCACCTTCTCCCGTCGCGCTCACCCACCACCATCGATCCGGCTCCCCCCGGATTTGATGACCCAAAGTTGATTTCGTGCTCATTTCACCAAAACACGTTAACGCCTCATTTCAACGTGAAATGGGTGGTTTCCACTATGGACGCGTGTCGCATGCTGAGTGGTATCACGTGTATTCAGCCCTTTACCACTTACTCACTTAACCTCTCGCGTGAATACCACCCGTGTTTCACCACAAAAACCACTTTTTCCATTTTCATTACTTTAAATGACAAATCACCGAATAAATTACTCTTCCAAAGGACCAAAAACCGCCATGTGCCTAATTTGCCTCAAAAGACACATAAAGTTACTCCGAGTCGTTGATATTTGTAAATACAGCCTGTGGTTATCGCTAGCCTACCTAAAAGCCTAAAAAGTCAACAAAATCCACTAAGTAGTTCAAAAAGTTAATATAACATAGAGTTTGTTGAAATATGATGCGCAGTGTTGTCCCGATGGCAACCAATATGATGAAGATGATGGAACCCTACTTGATGAATTTGTTCTCGACTCGATGAGCTTGTGAATGATGTACACTCTGATGTATCTACACCGCATGTATATGCGGTAAGAAAGAATTTAATGGGCTGCACGTTGATGAAAAGTGTGTATGTCATAAGGCATACGCGAGTTTAGTAAAGGTAAGTCGCGTATGTACGCAAAAGTACGTACCAAGTCGCGTATGGTATTTTGCGCTCCAAAATTAGAATACCAAGGGGCTTTACCATGGTATCGACCCATTGTATTGAGCGCCGGATTGTCTATTTGATCCCGTCCAGAAAACCATCAAGTAATGTGGTTTTCGACTCATGGTATTGAAAAAGGCTAAATCTATATAAGGAGAAGAAATTTATTGTGCAAAGGGCAAGTGTCCTGGCTTTAATGAATACTTCACCCTCAAGTATATCCGCATGGTTGAACTCGCTTTCTTGTTTGATAGATCCGACCCATGATGCATATATGAACATGGTGAAGGTTAAAGATCTCTAGATCTAAAAATGGTGAATCTCTTGAATAACTGGTGAAGTGATGAAGACTCGGGCACAAATCAAATCGAAGAACTTGAAGAAATCGGGTAAGTTCATAGATATGATCTTTTGTGCAAATTTTATCTTTATAGATCTACATGGGTGTTCACCATGAAAAGCGCGTGTATACGCGGATCCGGTTCAACAAAGTCGCGTATGGATGTCAGCTAGGGTTATTCGGTAAAAGTACGTATGTATATGTGGGTTCACTTCATAAAAAAGCGCGTATGATATCTAATCTATGGCGGTATCAAGGTTGATTGTGTTTCTCGTACATATTTATTCTAAAGTCCGGTTATCTCTCGATATTCTCGTTACAAAGTGGTTTCAATCGTTTCCGTTTGATGCATTGGGCAAAGGTTGTTTATCGACAAGTGAAGTGTTGGAAGAAGTCGTTTGATCCGGGGCTTGAAAATTCGATGAAACGTGGTCTCCAAGAAGGGGATCCGAGGCTGAAGCCTTCCGCATGAAAGTGGAAGCTTTCTCGTCAGCAAAGCCGGCACTCACATTGGGGTAGTAGCTCCTCTGTGGAGAGGTCGGTAAACGAGTGCAGTGGGTTGTAGCCCTTCCGTAGAGGTCGGGTAAACGAGAGAAGGCTGTAGCCTTCTGCTGTGTGGGTGCCGTTCGAGTGTCATATGAGTCCGTGCGTACATGGTTGTAAGAAGTTTTATTTATATAATAAAAATCAAGAATGAGACGACTAAGTAGCGTGGTTTTCTCCTGAATTGGGTTTCCACCTTTAAATCCCCGTGTTTATGTGTGTGTGATGTTTTATTCTCGCCCACGTTCGTTTACTCGTTTTGAAATATCTAATGGAAGAATGATATAATGATCTCGAGTTAAGAATTAAATGGATAATTAGATCTCCGGGCATACGCAGTTTCTTCTCGATAGTCCGGCATACGCGAGTTTCACATTCATTAAAGTAGCATATGAGTTTAAAAGCAAGGAAAAGTAAAAAAGTTTCTCTCCGTTTGCACTAAATATCGATTCACACCCTCTTAGTATTTTTCCCAACAGTAGTTAGACTTAAACTACATTTTTCCTTGGGCCTTGCATGGTCTCACAGGTCAAAAAAACATTAACCTCTGTCATTTATGAACCATTAGAGACCCCTTCTTTTCACTCCACCTCCTCATTTATCTATAAATACCGTTGGTGTCCCGTGTTTTGATAGTTTTGAAAATCAAAAGACAAGGCAACATCGTAACTAATCTTTAGAGTTACGAGATCTAGTCCTCCCGTTATCAAAGAGGGATCTCTCAAATGTTTGTTTGCAAAATTTTATCTCGTAAAATAGTTAAGGATTTTAGACTAGTTATTAAGGGTAGGAGTTTGATTGTTTGTTTGGTTGGATTGATACAACAGAATATGAAAAAAAATTTCAGATAAGATATATAGAATGGAGGAACATCCGGTTCATTGGGAAATGGAGTCAAAAATAGGTCATAACATACTCATCAATGGATATGGGATATTAGAGGGAAAAATCTAACTTGGCCGCAGGATCCCTTTGGTTTTGGAATGAGATGGACATCAATGATTTGGAAAGAGAAGTTTAATTTCAAACAAAGGAATTTGAAAGCACAACTTGAACAATAAAGAGCTTTTGATAGACACAATTCATGAATTCTACAAATCACATCTTCAAGCAAACAATGACTTCCAAAACAAACTTTTAAAACAAAAATCTAAGATTTGGGGAACACCCTATTTCCTTAAAGATTTCATTTCAAATGATTGAAAAACATAAAAGATTCCATCGTATAATTGGCAAAATACAGAAGTAGGGAACACCTAACACATCTATGATAACAACTATAAAGACCTTTGAGGTAACTATTTAAGTAAGGACAAAGGGCGAGATCAAAATAGACTCCTCGACTCACCGTAATAAACTACAAAGGGAGACTTCATTGGTCAGCTTTAAAGTGGTAGCAGCATACAGGGAGAACCATAACCGCGTCGAAACCAACTATTCAAACTATTAAGGAAATAAACAAGCATGAAGACTAAAGAGAGAGATTAAAGACTCTAAAATACTTCAAAGAAAGAAAATATGAAACAAGTTGAATGATGAATAGGTCTAAGGTGCTTCCAGAGTCATTTTTAAATTAAAAACTTAAACTCATCGTAGTAAGAAATTATGGAACATAATGAAAACAAGAGAAAACATTAAACAATCTTAATACTTCACCAATGGTACTCAAGTTCATGGATCCAATGATAGAGCGTTCACAAGAACAAGCATGCAACAACATCACTGTGGCTTCCAAGACTTCAATTTTCTTAAACTTCAACGTACTATGTATTATTTCGCAGAGTTCCAATATTACAACTAGTGATCAACCAACCCTCACTCATTTTCTTCAAAAGTATATATAAAAGAATGAGGAGGTGAGATCTCGATAAAATATCTCAAAAACTAATTAATACGTACTTAAATGGCTTCGCTTCGGGGGCTCAATGAAGCAACTTATGCTGGTATCCTTCCGTATAAAATCATTTATATTAACTATTAGGTTTACAGAAAGAATTTGTTGACTTCAAGGCTTCTCGTCATCCTCGTGATAACTTCGCCGATAGCTACAATAAGTTCCTTTGGTTTGAAAACAACTCGTTCGCTCAGCTGATGCGAAACATCTCCCGGTCTCGAATAACTTCAACCTTCTTTTATTTCTTGAGGCCATAAAAAAATTTCGCAGTAGCTGGAAGTTTTAATTAGCCCCCGAGGTGATAGTGGAGGTCTCTTTTCCAACAAAACAACCATGATTTTCTTTTCAAACTCGTGGTTTAGGCTTCCGATAATCCATTTTTACGCAATCCTACAGACCGTCTTCAATTTTTTGTCTTGACATATTTTATCTTCTGTGACCGATACTTTCGACTATGCTTGATTCACTCGTGTTTTTCGCTGGTGTGCATGTGGTTGCGCAGTGATGATATGTCATCAATGCCCGATGAAACATTGGATGAAACGTAAATTTTAGATCCTCGCGAAGGATTTTCTTTTCGCCTAACCTGAGGCGGAGGATCGTCACCCCCGCCTAAAAACTTCAAATAAGTATGTAAAAAACCATTAACCCCACAAAAATACGAGTAAATATTATGAAATTCTTCATGTGTGGACTAACTACTTTAGAAGGCACGTGGAGGGAGTACACGTCAGATGGGATCATCCAACGGCCGAGATTGTTTCATAGGAGGTCAAAGGAGAGCAGGAGGAAATTAAATCGGAACCATTCATCGCGCAAAGATCAATGCCTAGAGTGAAGGTGGAAAAATCACGTGAAAGGACTGCATTATTTGAAAAAATAAATAAAATAAAACAAAGGTTTAAAACCTTAGTTTCGTTGAAAAATGGCTTCTAAAATCGAAGTTCGGGGGTTCGGACAAATGTGCACCGTTGGATGAGATCGCTCACGGACGACCCGCGGAGGAAAGGTGTCGATAAACCTTAGAAAACACGCCCGTACATCAAACATGCAATAAAAAATTTCTCCGAATAAAACCCCGGGTCCGCATTTCGTCGACCGGGTGGAGAAAATAGGGCGATCGAGTTTGGGCCGTTGATCCGCGTACCGATCGACGCCCGTGGAGACACTTTCGACGAGAACGCGTCGCACTTGGTTATTCTCCACGAGCATATTTGGAGAGCGATCACCGTCCGATGGGCGGCTCCCGTACCGTAAAGCACACATCAATATCGCGCCGGTCTATGTCCGATCTTTTACCGCGCGATCGACGGCGGTTTTAGAAAATGGTCCAAGACACGTGGCGACTTCCGTGCATGGAATCGCTGCCGATCGGGGAGAAAAACCGCCTCCGATCGAAAATGGTGCGATGTATACCACGTGGTTTTTTGCAATGGTGAATGGATGGCGGGGACCACCAGGAGATGACGGTGAGCCGTCGATCCAGGACCGATCGATGGTCGAGATCGCTCGGAATCCTCGGGACCTCGCCGGAAAATTTACAACACAATAAAAGCCGATGGATTTTAATATATAACCAAAGGTTTTGAACTTTGGGCGTACATAATTAATATTCAAAATGGCTTAGTGCCCGGTTCCAGCACCAGGCGTATGGAAGGGAGGGCTAAAGACTTAGCCCAAGGGGGCTTAAGTCCATAATATAAAAATGTGTTTTTTAGGCATTTTTCAATGATTTTCAAAGGAGTTGGTGGGCTTAGATAAGGCTAACAAAGGGTCTTAGAACCTTATCAAAGGGATTTCAAGGGGAAGGGGGAAAGGGAAACAACATGAAAATGAGACTTTATGGAAAGAAAGCAAAGATGAGGTTAGTTTTGGGTAGAAGGAAAAATAGAGGAAAGTGGTGCTTGTAGCAGTTTTTTCTTCATGTAATGACAAAGAGAATTTTTGAGTTGAAAAGGGGAAAAGCAGTTGACGATTATCCAAAGGATAGGATATTATCAAGAGACTTTAAGCATCAACAATTTTAGCAATGAAATTATTTCTCAAGGCTATCCAACACTTGGCTTAGCCACCACCGATATGACAATTTATGGGTGGCTAACAAATACTACATGAGGAGTTCATGGTTATTGTTGGTTGGATTTTCATTGAGGTATAAGATAATTGTTGAAGTTGTTGAAGTATTGTTAGAAGTTTGAAGAACACTAGGCTGAGAAGAAAAATTTTTGAAACATGTAAAGACTTATTGAACTTGAAGTATGTAAGCTGGTTTGAACATCAATAATACAAGCTAATTCATGGGATCCCGGTCTATGTTAATGGTGATGTTATTCCTCACTATTTTTGTTTTTCTTTATGTTTCACATGTTGTCCATTTTCTACGATAAAGAACAAAAAAATTTAGAGTAGAAGTTCTTGAAAGTACCCTATTTCTATCCCAGCTTTATCTTTATGTTTTTCTTCTCGTTAAGGTATGTTTAGAGGTTTCTTAATTGCCCTCCAGGTTTATTCATCTTGTTGCTTTTAAGAATGATTCAATAGAGTATAACTAGGAAGGAATGTTGGTGAGCCTTTAATGTCTTTATAAGTACAACTGGAGATATTGTTTTTTCAATGTTCTTTTCAAAAGTTTGCTAAGTAAGTTAAGCTTGGGGGAATTTTATGGTATGTCTTATCCTCCGGCTAGTCTTTAACGAGTTGCTTTTGAAAAGATCCCTTGATAGTATGCCAAAAATCGAGGCTAGATTCATAGTTTCTGTACGATCTTAGGCCATTTTCCTTGTTCTCTTATATGTTTTCTCCTTTCCGAAAGTAGTCTTAGGATTCTTTGGATTGTTGTATGCGAAAAGTGTGCTTTAATAAAAGTTTGCCCAAATAAGTCTATGGTATGCCTTGTCCTTTGGCTTGCTTCAAACAAGTTACTTTGAAAGGCTTTTCTTGTTTAGTAGAGTTAATAGATTCTTAATTGGGTTGTTAGCTTTTCTTCTTTCACAACAAAGTTTAATGTTTCATACCACAATTCGATCTAAAAGTATCCTTTGATATAGATGACTTGCTCTATGAAAACTCTTGAATAATTGGTGTACAATTAAATCCTTTTGTGACTCCATAGCCCAATGGGGTTGACACTATTTCATAACCTATCTTTTTCGGATTGAAACATTATTCAATTTTCTCTCCGACCTTCATCCTTCGATTGACCTCTTCATTTAATGATATCCATCCCAACCAAACAAACAAACAAGATCTACGAGCTTCATAACTAGCCTAATATCATGAACAAAGCATAAAGATATATCCTTTGAAACACTTAAATAGAGATATCCCTCTCCGAATCCAGGAAGGCTAGTCCTACGATTCCAAAGTGGTCCCGATATGCAGCAGTTTATTCTTTCCAATCTTGTAAATCACGAGGAGCCAACATAGTGGCGACCATGCGGGAGATAATATTGAATAATAGAATAACTTCACAACTCGTAGAAATCCCATTATTAAAATGAATCAAGTGTACGCAAGATTGGTTCACGATTGTTGATGGTGGACAACAACCCTAGTCCTAGAAAACAAGTAAAAATATTCCACCTGGTGACTCCTTGGTTTTTCATTAGGCCTGCGCTGATTTCCCTTCAGTTTTCCAAAAAAACTTCACGTAGGAAACTCTTTTATCATAACATCATACAAACTCGAGTTAAGAGAACTTTTAGTATTAATTTTTCTTTCATAAGATTAGTTGGCCTTTTAAAGATTTGTCATATTTGATGAAATTTTTTCATCATTGGGTCTAAAACATAACATAGTGGCTTCTAAAAGAATTCATACTAGAGCCCATCTGACCCAAATCCTCTTGAAATAGTTGACAATCCGGAAAGCATCCTTGGGAAGTCTCCCTAAATCCAAAAATCCAACTATTTTCAAACCAATTCATAGAGCAAACTATATTCACGAAAATCTTACGTTTCTGCAAGTACACAAGTTGACTTACCTCGTCATAAGGAATCCATCTAGAACTAAGTCACTTAGTGGTATAGATCGAGATAAAATTTGAGCTCGAAAATTCACAATATAATAGCAACGGAGAAACCTCCCCCATCTACTCCACCCTATCTTCATTTCATTCATAACTTTGGTTTCTCTCATCCTAAATCTTCTCAACAGGTCCCTACTTTGGTCCAAGCACTTCATTACACCCACTCATACATCCACTTATCCAAACCACCCCACTTCATCACCTTCCTCCATTTGTAAGCCCCCCATTCCTCCCACAAATTCATATCATGGCAACATGGTATTCTCCCTTAGTCATTCCTTTACCTTTAGTTGTTCTACCACAGGACTATCGGTCCAATATTCCATTATATGATGCTGGTAGTTCTACTACAACTCAACAACATGTGGATAGAATGAATGACTACCTTTACGAGATAAGAAATAGATGATGAAACCATTAAACTTAGAATGTTTGCTCAAAGTTTAGGGGGAGAAGCAAGAAAATGGTTCAAAGGCTTAACCCCTAACGAGTGTCAATGACCTCCCCTCTTTTCATCAATTATTCTTAAAAAAATGGGAAGTCGAGAGAAATCCCCTTCAAATCCTATCGAGAATACAATGATCTTAAAAGGAATGCTTGGAGAGAGTGTCCAAGATTATTGCATTAGGTTCAATAGTGTTTATAATGCACTCCCTCCACAAATGAAACCCCCACAAGGCTTAGCCTTAATGAAGTTTCTCCGAAGGATTTGACCCACAGTGTGTTATCAATTAAGGGAGAGAGAACCCCCTTACATTAGAAGACATGCATAAAGGGGCGAGAAGAGTGTAGAAGCTAACCTTAATGCCAGGAGGGCTAGATTAAAGCGGAAAAAAAAGGTTACCTACAAAGATGAAAGGCGGACCTTCCACATCGGACTCCGGAATTGATAATTTGGTCGGAACCATGGAGATGATGATGGAAAGAATAAACATGAATGAGAGAGATTATTCTAAAGAAGATCAAACGGCTCCTCAAAACACAAATCGAGAATCGAACTTTAGAAGGAATCCCCCCTCAAATTAGACAAAGAGGCTACGATCGGCAAGTCGGACCTCCTTTTCAACGAAATTATGTTGATGAAGAGGGGAGAACAATATAAGAAACGAGAGGAAAATCACATGAACATGTTGGGAGTAAACAATGAGGATATTGTTTTCCTCAGTATGAAGAAGAACAAGTCACATACATACACTAATGAGGAAGAAGGCCTAGAATCGAGAAGATTATAAACTAGGCTTTTGAAAAATGCCATAATGGAAGTACACAAAAAAATATGACTTGAGAAGTAGAAATAGCAAGACACTCCCAAGAAGAAAAACCTCTGAAAATTATGCCAAAAATAGCCATAGTAAATATGTCCAAAAAATTTAACAAAAAAATCATAACATAGTGGCTAAAAGTTACGATAAAAATAAAGAAAAAAAGCACCCAAAACAATGACAAACATAGTGGTGACCATAGCTGACATTAGCACCCTCATCATATTGCTCCCACGAAAAAAACCATTTTAATTGTTGTTCATAATAAAAACTAAATAAGCCGATGTTCTTGAGAAAACGATTGACTAAAAAAGGCTCGAATTAAATATTTCTAAAACTCAAATACCTTTCGGCATAGAGAGTGAAATTACCAAGATAAAAATCTCTATCCCTCTCACTAAGTTAGTCACTCAATATGTATATAGGTCCCAATTGTTAAAATCTATGAACATAGGAGATCACAATGACTCTATTAACTTAAATGATGACAAAAGTCGAGCCTCGTTTGGACCAAAAATTGAAGGAAAATTTCAAGAAGGTGGAGTTCCTCCATTTCTATGTCAGACTTAAACATCCATGATAAAAGTTTTGCACAATGCCATGCTTGATTCGGGAGCATCACATAACCTTATGCCCAAAGTGATAATGGAAAGACTAGGCCTTGAGGTAACCATACCTTATAAAGATTTATACTCCTTTGATTCCGGCGAGTTAAATGCCTAGGCCTAATAAAAGGATCTTTGTGTCAATTTAGCAGGAAATCTGACCAAAAGCTTAGTGATGGACATTGTTGTGGCTCACATACCCCCCAAATATGGTATGCTTCTTATAAAGATCTTGGGGTGCTAAATTGCAAGGCACAATGCAAATGGATATGACTTATGCCACCATCCCTATCTTCGGTCAACCTAGAAGACTTTATAGGGAAACACACATGAAATACATGGTGAGTAGACCCAAGAAAGACCCGGAAAAATCCCCTCTTTTATTCTATACATCTTGACCTTGACTCATTCATTCTTTACGATGATGAGATTCCTAATGAGAAAGGATTAGAAAATGAAACATACGTGCAGCATAGTGGCGGCCATAGAAAAAAAATATGAAGGAGAAAGAGAACACATACAAAGCAGTTTGCTATTTCGAGAAAATCAGCGATAAATAGGCTGAAGGTCTTGAGCTACAAAACAAGTCATCAACATGGTGCCAATAATCAAGAGAAATTCCTCGACACATTGAAAACACGAGGAACAAGACACAAATAAACATAGTGTAGATCTCTAAAAAAAGAACACAGTGATGATCAAAATAAACAAAATAGAGAGGACAAAGAGGAAATTGATGAAACGACTGAAAAAAAGTCCTCTTTGGAGCATGAGATTTTGATGGGTCTTGTACTAAAGGCGGGTGTAGGAGCGAGGCATATGGGTGCACAATACTGAAAAACAATCATGCATAAAGGTCATTCATATAAGATTAAACTTTCACTTTGCACAAATAACATAGCGAGTATGAAGCACTCCTCTTAGGGACTACAAGTGCTTCAAAAGCTGAGGAGCAAAAAGGATAATAGTTTATGGAGATTTAGAATCGATAATTAGGCAAGTAAATGGGGAATATATTGCTAAACATCCCCAGACCCCAGAGCCCTATAGAGATGATGCCATGGACCTATTAAAGTCATTTTCTGAATTCCAACTTAATTTTGTCCCTAGAAACCAAAACATTCTTGCAATGGATTAGCCTTTGCTACTAGTACCTGTTGAAACCTTATGAAAGACGAAGCAATACACAATCCAAGTCAAATACTGGACTAGCAATCCCCAGACAATGAGAAATAATAGCAAGTTTTTTGAAGTGAGATAAACAAATAGAAGACTTCCTACGAGTCTAGAAATGAATTTGAAATGCCAAATTTAGATTATAGTATAGACAAAGTGTCGTCCTATTGAAGAAACATCACTCTTTAAAGAAGAAAAAAATTCTTGAGATTCTTTGATATAAATCATTAACCAAGGTACCCAAACATAAAACAGAAAAAATACACGATTTGGGAAAAAGAAGACCTAGAAGTGTTGCAATCCAAAAGCTGAAAGCTTGCCAAACGGGATTGGTACCCTTAGAAGAAATTGTTTTCTGACTTTAATGATGTTGCAAAAAAGACCAAAAATAGAACCTACTAAAGTTGAAGTAGAAGAGTGAAATATAGGCGATAACGAAAAGCCTAAAATGATCAAATTATCTAAGACACTGCTGTAACTCACATTAAAATGAAATACCCCTGTAATTGTTTAGAGAATTTTTTCGATGTGTTTGCATGCGAGTTATGAGAGATTTGAAATCATGTGATACAAAAATATATTCAACATAAGATACCCCTCAAAGAAAACCGAGAAGCCTTATAGACAAAAATTTTACGGGAATCAACCTTGTTCAATTAACTCCGGTAGAGAAAAGAGAATTAAAAAAAATGTATGATTTTGGAATTATAGTCCTGTGAGATACTCGAGTGGGTATCTAATCTTGTATCGGTTAGGAAGAAAAACATGAGAAATAAGGCTTTGTATTGATTTCGAGAGACTTAAATAAAGCCTCCTTGAAGGATAACTATCCCTTGCCCAAAATGGATCACATTTTAACAAAGTGTAGTAGATTCTAGAAGAATTTCTTTGCGAGATGGCTTCTCAGGAGACAATCAAGTATTGGTACATCCCACGATGATCAGACTTAAAATAGCCTTTTCTACTACTCCTTGAAGCACTTTCATGTGATGTGAAAATGCCTTTTGGTTTAATAAATGCTAGGTGCCATATTTAAGAAACCATGTATATTGCATTCTTAGAAGAAATAAGCTACTTCATTGTGATTTACTTAGATGAGATCACAGTCGTATTCCAAAAATAGATGAAGAACGCCTAATACACACTAAAAAATTCTTTGAGAAGTGCGAGAAAAATATGAAAAAATCCTTAAATCCCAAGAAAAACATTGTTTGGTCTCCCAAGAAGGTAAACTTCTTGGACATATCATATCCGAAGAGGGAATAAAGATAGAACCAAAAGGATTGAAGGTATATTGCAAATCAATCGTCCTAGAAACATCAAGGAACTTCAATATTTCATTGGAAAGATTAATTTCTTGAGAAGGTTCATACCAAACCTAGTTGAACTCCTTAGAAACTATGACAAAACATGCTTAAAAAGAGAAGAAGGAGTTAAATGGACCTTATAAGCAAAGAAATCATTTGAGATGGTAAAAACAAGCACTTACCCAAACACCAATGCTCATTAGTCCTAATTTTTACTAAATATTTCTTCATATTTTTCATTTTTGATCATAAGACATGATAGGTTGCTATCCTCCTATAGAAAAACATGAAGGGACAAAGAGTAGCTTATTGCATTTTTCAGCAAGGAATTAAGAGATGCACCTTTGAAGTATAATATAATGGAAAAATATGCCTTTTGCCTTGGTCGAAAGCTTTAAAAGACCCGCAGTTTACATTTTACACTCACACACCATAGCATTTGTGCCTCATTCGGTAGTGAAAAACATTTTGACACAAGATCCACGATGGAAAAAGAGAAAAGTGGATTGCTTTG
This sequence comes from Pinus albicaulis, assembly GCA_034641835.2. Lineage (NCBI taxonomy): Eukaryota > Viridiplantae > Streptophyta > Pinopsida > Pinales > Pinaceae > Pinus > Pinus albicaulis. The sequence goes on along the minus strand of JAXQQM020065779.1, from coordinate 65,571 downwards.
TAATACTCAGAATATGATTTAGAAATCAAACCCACTAAGCGTCATCAAAGGTCAAAGGACTAGCGAGACTCATGGTTGAATCCAACTTTCAAGCTCTTGATATAAACACGTTTAATGCATTAGATGAATGAGGAGGAGTTGGCACCTCCACTTATTGAAGATCATTTTTTTGAATTCATATTAGTATCACGACATTTTGTATGTGCTACTTAATCTTAATGTTCCTCCTGGTTTTTTATAAAACAAAAGGCAATGTTTTTAAAGTTAAAAAATTTCGTAAATTATTACATTTTAGATAAATGTTTATATTGGAAAAATGATAGTGGATTATTTCTTAAATGTTTGCTTGAGAATGATGCGAGATAATATCAAGCATGAGTTCCATGAAGGAGAATGTGGAGGCCACCTCTATTGGAAGACAACGGTGAACAAAATCCTTAGAGTTGGCTATTACTGGCCCACCCTCTTTCAAGACATCCACAAAATGGTCATTGCTGTCACAAATGTCAAATTTTTTGAGGGGATAAGAAAGTTACTTCCCTTACCTCTTGCAACTAATCAACTTGTTGAAGCTCCTTTTCGGCCAGTGGGGTCTAGACTTCATTGGGAAATCCGACTCGCCTCATCGGCTTAACATAAATGGATCCTCACGACAACTGATTATTTTTACAAAATGGATAGAAGCCATCCCTTCTAGGGAATGCCCTGCGAAATCGATCATCATTTCATTCCATGAAAAATCATATCATGTCTAGATTTGGTTGTCCTAGGAAAATTATCACGGACAACGCGCTGCATTTGGATCCAAAAATATGGTTGATTTACTGCCATAAATATCATATTATATTAGGTCATTCTACTTCTTATTACCCTCAAGGTAATGGGTTGGCGAAATCCCTCGAAACGGAAGTCATAGTAAACATAATAAAGAAGTTGTTGGAAGAGAATAAGAAATCATGGCACAATAAAAAGCTAGTACATGCACTTTGGGTAGACATGATTGATAGTCAAAAAAGTCAATTGGGATGTCCCCTTATTAGCTATTTTATGGAGTAGATGCAATATTTCCAAACTAGTCTAGGAGTGCAGGTCATGAATTTGATCAAGGAAGTGCGGTCTAAAGAAAATGATATGACAAGAAGAATAAACCAGACTATACATTTATAGCAAACTAGAGATGAATAATACAAAAAGAGCACAACAAGTACAAGAAAACATCAAGAAAGGCTTTGTTTGATAAAAGAACAAAGGCAAGTGATTTTAAAATTGGTGACAAAGTTTTTAAAATGGGATTCCGGGAAAGAAGATAAGGACAAACATGGAAAGTTTGAAAATTTATAGAAAGGCCCTTATATTATTTCGAGTGCTTCTATTGGCAACAATGCATTTTTTTACTGCAAGAGATGGATGGAGTTGAACTTTTTTGGAGGTCCCTGTCAATGGCGAGGATGCTCAAACATTATTTTTGTAAAGGTTTTTTGTTCAAAATTTCTTTTTTAATTCATTGTAAATAACATTGCTTGAAAGGAATTTTAAAAATGGAGCACAAAAATAATATGAAAAGAGAAGAAAAAATGGAAGCGGGACAAAAAAGAAAACGTACAACGCCCATACCAAAAAAAGAGAAAAATCTGAAAGTGTACGAGCTCAAATGCCAATGGCAGAAAAGAAAGCTGTTATTCATTCATATAGCCTAAACATGGCTGATTGAATTTGAATTTTTTTCTGATAGGTTAGTGTGAAGAAGATTTGTCAAACGAGTGTAATCTTGGCTTATCATTAGAATAGATTAGGATAGAGAAAGAATGGTTCTAACAAGCTTAAAATCAACCAAGAAAGGAAAAGAGAAATGTTCCAAAAAAGATCAAAAACTGAGCCAAAGAAAAGAAAGAAGGATGCTTAGAAAATCCCGGATACGGAAGCCTTCACAATTTTGTTTTATTTTTACGCAAATAAATTCTATGTGCGGCTTGTACATAATCTGCCATAGCTCCCATAGAAAATCAGAATATTTAATCTTGATTTGATCTATGTTTTTAAATTTCTTGTTTTAGAAATAGAGAATAAAATACTGTCAAAAACAAAGCTCAATCTTGATAGATAGTTAGAATAGGTAGAAATTACTGAGTTCAACTATTTAATATGAACTCATGGAAGATATAAGGGCAAGAGATAGATCGGTTCTTGCTTTCGAATAAAATAAAAAATTGATGTTACAAGGGTTTGCAAGTCCAAATGCACCCACTTGAAGAAAAAAATGTTAGGAAAAGTAGGATGTGTAGGTAGAAGTTTTGGGAGAAAATCATACGATTATGATATTTCGGATCATCTTTTTTAACAACATGATCATCAAAGACAAAGAGGAATGTCGAGTGCGGAAAACATAAGGCAATGGTCTCACTTTCCCGAGAGATTTATCTGCGGAGGTTCTTGACACCTCCAAGGAGGCTGCCCTCCCTAAGTGGAGCCCACTTTGATTAGCCATCTATAAATTCTTTGTTATACCTCATGATAGCTAAATTAGTATTTCATTTTTCAAGAAACATTTTTTTGTAAAAAAATGCAGTGAGTTCTTGAAACCTCACTATGTTTCATTATCTTCAAGGGAACCCTTTTCCTATAATTTCACTCAAAACCTCCAAGAATATCCTGTTGTCATCAAAAGAAGAGTTTGTTTCAAGATTTTTTGCCTTCATATTTCCTCTCAAGTTCTTCCATTTTCACCCATTTACCCCTTTCCATGGTTTAAAACATCCTCCTAATACCTATCGGAAACCTTAAAAAGGCCTAAAAACCCTCTTTTTTCGACCTATTTCCGACCTTTTATCAAAATAGGCCTTAAGCCCCTTCTTCACTAAAGCCCTTCGCCCCCTTTTGCTCATACGACCAAGACACTGTGACCATTGGCTAAAGTCTTGGCCCTGTTTCATTCTTACCCTCTGGTCCTTTCCTTTCCCCACAGGACCACATTCTTCGCCTAATTTGGCCCCTCCATTTCTTATTTTCATCCCCCCAATTATGTTCCCCCCTGGATGCATCCCAGCGTTGATCGAGCTAGATCCAATGGTGATCCTTTTTTCCCCCATTTTCCATGCTCTCACTCATTTTTTCTTTGCTCGTTCTTGCTATGGATCTCCACCATTGATCATCACGATCCGATGGCCTCCACATATCCCCTCGATTATAAACACCGTCCGATAACTTTTCCACCTCCCCAAAATAAGAGCCGACATCACGCTTGTTAGCCTCTAATGAAATTCTCGACAAGCAAGTCGGGGGCCGAATTGTTTTGGAGCCTTCAAGGAATGTCTTTCCCTTGAAAACCCATTCTCCTCGGCTTCCGAGTGCTTTGCCTTCCGCCTTTCCAAGGTGACCTAGCGCCGAACCACCCGTTAAATCACGCGCTTGCTTTCCCCAATGCTTTCCCCGCCCAAAATCCTAAAACCTTTGATAATTCATATTTTTCGAGTCCTTGCATAATTTCCAAAGGTTGTTACCGGTTATAAACATTGTTATAAGGTTTTGATTAAATATTTGGGGTCGCACATCTACCGTCCATTAATCCCATTGCATCCACCCGTGCGGCACAACTCTTCATATGGACCCCGCCCGCCATACGTCATACCCAAACCCAATCGGTATTTTCCGCACCACCATTTGTGAGCCGACGATATTTTTCCATCACCCAAACGATTCCATTGGGCGCCACCGCGTGTCCTCTCGTACTTGAAAAAACCACTATCTTCCCGCGCGTTATTGTTCAACCCAAACCATGTAGCGAAATCATCGTGCGCCGTTGGATCTAGCGCGTCCCATCCGACGGTCGACATTCTGCACTTCCCTTTCTTCTTAACCCCATCCATATTTGTAGCCCCTTTATGTTACCCTGCGTCGATCTCCACCATGTGTCCCGACGATCCCGAACTGCTCCTCCATTGTTGACCGCTCCGTTGCCCCGGTCTCCACGTCACCCGTCCACCATTTTATGTCCCACCACGGCCACCCACGTGCGCCCCCGCGCGCTCATTCGTTGCATATATACATCCAAAGTTCGTGTTTTTTAATTTTTTTCTATGCATTTGTCACTCCGTGTGCCACCAAACACCTACCGCAGAAATCCGCCATTGTTTTCCACGATTTCTCCCCGGTTGTCCATCTCCGCATGGATCTCGCATCCACCTTCTCGGCCCTCGCCACCTCCATCATTCATATCCATGGTTTTCCTCATGTGTTTGTTGTTTCTGTACAGTTTCTGAAGGCAAAAAGCCATCATGTTTCTACATGGCACGCAGGATGGATAGATTTAAATCCAAAGAGAGCCGATAATCGTCGAGAACAGTCAAAGAAAGTCACTGCTAGATTTGCATCAAGGAAAAGTAGATTTCGGCATTGGAAACCTCTCAAAGACCATTAAAAGCCCGAGCTACCCCGTCGAAGTAGAATGGAGGCAGCATACAGCAGTAGAGCAAAGGAAGATTAAGTGGTGTAGCATTGGTGGCGCGACAAGAAGGCACACGCGAGGCCACCTTCCCCGGTGGTTACGGGGGGTATGAGTCTCCGTATGCACCAAATGAGGTGAGGCCCTCGTAGTACATATCGTCGCTCGATCGGCAGAAACCTCGATCGACCGGTCAACTATGGGGGTGCACACATCCTGCTAACCTCCGCGCCGGTCGACCTCCCGCATCCGTCGATCCGTTCCAAACCCTCGGGCCGCCGCTAGCTCCGCGTCGTTCCAATCATCCCCGCCGCCTCGTGAATTGATCCGGGGCGGGGGCCAGAATTACATTCCAACAAAAGCGTAGTTTGAAGACCCCAAGGATCGACTCTTCAAAGGATCCCGTGCACAAGTAAAAGGTACCATCGTGGTTATTTGTCACAGAATGTTTCTCTCTTTATCAAAGCACAGTATTCCCATACAAATTTTATTATACATAACATCCCCCGAAAGAATTTCCGCCCTAACTGTTGTACCCCTCAAAAAACAACAAGCGTACATTTACAGGAGACAAGATTCTTCCTAGCGCTTATTTCATTTTTGTTCAAATCATCCAGAGTACTTCAGCCAAAAGATGTCAAGATCAAACTGGCGTACTATTCTCTCACAAGGAAGGTGACAGAGATTAAATATATAAAACATGTCGTAAGGCATCGGTTTCCGGCCCTCGCATTCATTGTTGTGTTTAAAGACAAATTTAATTTTCACCTACTACTTCAACATCTTAGGCTCACCCTTTGTTATAAAGCATAGAAGGAAACATCAGAATAAGTTGATTAGATATCAAAGTGAGACGCAAGTATTCTCCTCTTGAGATAAGTTCTCTATGTATATTGTAAGATAGGCTGAGATTTGATGTATTCAGACCAATGTTCAAGTCATGGGAATGTTGTACCTCGATTGGTTTTTTAATATGACAAGCACATTTCTTTGAACTCGATCTAAAGCTAGTCGGTGATGTTTCCTTTTCCGTATTTGTGATTGACTTGCTCTTATTTCATGTTTACCATTTCATTTCTACTAGCTTGCATCGTGTTTGGCATAGGATTCACCCTTGTTCGGTACTTGCCCTATGTTCTTGCTTGTTGGAAAAATGCGAGGGGGGTGAATGTAATTATTTCTGCATATTCAAAACTTTCTTTTTACTTGCTTCCTAAAATGCCTCCGCTACTTTCTTTAGACTTGAGACTTGCGTGTATCTGTGGATATAACTGCGAAACTAGCGTGCCACAAATATCTATTATATGTCATTAATTCATCACTCAAATCATTCCTTCATTTATTCATCAGATATTCAATAAGCAGTAAACATGTGCAGTAAGAACATAATAAATCATGACACAAAGCATCACACATGAACACCAGGATTTTTAGGTGGAAACCCAAGTCGGGAGAAAACCACCGCTGCAGTTGCTCAGCCTTCAATATTTTATTATAGAGAAAACTTATTACAACATATGTGCTGGCGCAGACTTGACCAGCACGCAGGCACCCACCTGCGCTCGTTTACCAGCCTCTCCTGGAAGGGAGCTACGACCCCCGGACTCGTTTACCAGCCTCACCTGGAAGGGAGCTACAACCCCCCGATCTCGTTTACCAGCCTCACCTGGAAGGGAGCTACAACCCCCTGACTGAAGGCTACAACCCTCAGCACCACCTTGGACCACGTTTCATCAATTTTCACACTAGATCCAACCACTTCAATAGAACAACACTTGTAGGCCACATTTCATCATATTTTCATACTGGACCCTTTTCATACTTTTAAGCACAAACATACATCACCAGCAGATACATATCAACACAGATCAGATAGCAGAAACATAGTAGAACAGATTAGATATTTCATACCCCTTGCTTCAGCAAGCCCTAGTTTGCATACGCGCTTTCCCTTCACTGATGTCGCGTATATACGCTCTTCCGTCCATACAAACCAGCGTATACCGCAGTGTATATTTTATTGCGCATACGCGCTTTCTCTTCGCTGAAGCTGCGTATATACGCGCTTCCTCCGCGGCGAAGTAGCGTATAGATCTTCAATCATTACAGAGCAGCATACTTCATCAGATCAGATATTCAGTTCAGATCTACCCTTTTGCTTCAGACAGATGTTCGCCTAGATGTTCGCTTCATCACGGATCTAGGCCTTCCATAAGCAGATCTAGTAGATACAAGTGCATTTCAGATCTAGATCCCCTTCTTCATCATTGGTGCATCATACATTCAGATTTATCTTCAAGTGTAACCCTTTCCATTCAGATCTACTTCAGAGAGAAGTATTCATTCAAGCTCAGACATCTTGCACCCACACCTATGATTTGCACAATGAATTTCTTCTCCTTATATAGGTTTATCCTTTTCAATACCATGAGCCCCTTTTTCAATACCATGGGCCAAAACAATACCATGAGCCCAAAACTACCTGGACGGGGTCAATTAGGCGGATCATTACCCAATACAATGGCTCAATACCATGGTGGTTACCCTTGGTTTTGCACTTTTTGAGCGCTTTAGCCCATACGCGACTTGGCACGTTCTTTTCCGCGTGCATACGCGACTTCCCCTAGTCCAATCCGCGTATACCAAGAGACATATTCTTTTTCATCATACTTTGAGTACATTCTGAAATCCTTTCTTCATTGCCTTCTGTACACACTGTAGAAACATCATATTTCCTTTATCAGGAACATATTCTTTTCAAGCACAACTTCATCAAGTTGTCATCATCTTCATCAGGTGGGTTGCCTTTCAAGATCAACACACATTATATCATATCAGATTTACATCATTTACTACGTCCATCAAGTCAAGCATAACTTTATCAGGTGGTTTTCCATCAAGGACAACACATGTCAATAGTCGCATGTCTTCATCTCCATTAGTGGGTTGCCATCAAGGACAACACTTTGCATCATATTTCCAACAATCTCCCCCTTTGGACTTGATGGCAACCATGATGGTGTTTGGTTACCACAGCAGATAGATACCATGTCACTCTCCCAAATATTTGACATCATTATCTTTTCTTCATTCAAACACCATGTCACTCTCCCCCTTTGACATCAAGGGAAAAGGGTAAAACCAGCGGATGAAAACCAACATTCTCCCCCTTTTCTCCTCATGTGGAAGAAACATTCTGTAGAACTGATATATGCTGAAGTGGCCAAGCTCCCCCTTAGTTCATGCTGAATCTTCAAACATATTTTTTAATAAAGTACATGACTCTTCCTATCACCAAAGACTCATACTTACATCAAATATCCAACCAAGTGGATTTACATATGAGACTCAAGTACCCAACCAAGTGGGTTTACACATTTCAATTCAGCTACCCAACCAAGTGGGTTTACAAAAATTGACTCAGCTACCCAACCAAGTGGGTTTACAAATTTGACAAGTTCATACATGACTGAATATTGAAGATTTTACATCATGGGTCTCAACATGACCTTTTCATCAAAAATACAAATATGACTTTTCATGACCAATACCAAGAAGACCTCAAGAGAGATCATATAACAGAACCATCATAATGCCAACAATGCATTATACTCAGCAATGCTAATGCTCCCCCTGAATCTGTGCAACCAAGCAATTTTTCCAAAAGACTAAGGCTCCCCCTTAGATTGTGCATCCTGAAAACTTCCACCAACAAATCATCAAGGCATCTTCATCAAAACAATAGAAACAGAATTATGAGAACTGGAACACCACCAGAGCTACCAAACAGTATCAGAGATACCAAATAGCACTGCAGCTGTGCTGAAGAGAGCTGATCCAACCAAAAATTGTCAGCAACCAAACATACGCGGTTTTATGTGCAGGAACTCGCGTACATACGCGACTGTGTTTCAGGAAACCCGCGTATCCCAAGCCATCTTCTAAAAAATTATGCAGATTTTTTCTTTTGACTGGCAGAGACCACTCCCAGCTTCTGTCTTTGATACTCGAACACTTCCCTGGGCAGAGGTTTGGTAAAGATATCAGCAGCTTGTTCTTTGGAGGTAACATACTCCAACTTCACTTTTTTGCTCAAGCACTTGTTCACGTAGGAAATGATATTTGATGGGAATGTGCTTGGTTTTTGAATGCATGACAGGATTCTTTGAGATACTGATGGCACTTGTATTATCACACATAATGGAGATAGGAGTTGCACATTTGATTTGAAAATCTTGCAAGGTTTGCATCATCCATAGGAGTTGAGTGCAACAAGATGCGGCAACTACATACTCTGCTTCAGCTGTTGATAAGGCAATAGAATTTTGCTTCTTGCTGAACCAAGATACTAACCGGGGCCCCATGTAAAATGCACCACCACTAGTGCTTTTCCGATCATCAACACTTCCAGCCCAATCTGCATCAGTGTAAGCATGAAGAGTAAGATCAGCATCCTTGGGATACCATAGACCAAAGTCTTGAGTTCCTTGTAGATATTTGAATATCCTTTTGACAGCCTGAAGGTGAGACTCTTTTGGATTAGCTTGGAATCGTCCCACAATCCCAACAGCATGCATAATTTCTGGTCTGGTCCCAGTGAGATAAAGTAGACTTCCAATCATCGATCTGTATTCTGGTTGATTCACAGTGGGAGAATCATCATTAGAACTGAGACTGCATCCGGTTATCATTGGTGTACTTACAGGTTTGCATTCTTCCATGCCATACTTCTTCATAATTTGCTTAAGATATTTTTCTTGTGATAGAAATATACCATCTGTAGATTGATGCACTTGCAAGCCAAGAAAAAATGTTAGTTCCCCAAGTAAAGACATTTCAAATTCTTGCTGCATGACAGAAGCAAATTTTTTGACTCATAGATTCTTCGTTACTCCCAAAAATGATATCATCAACATATACAACTACAATCAATAGTTTATCATTTTCAACTTTTGTGTATAAGTTGCTATCAGCGGACCCCTTTGAAAATCCTTGTTGATGAAGATATTTGTCAAGACGATAATACCAAGCCCTTTGAGCTTGTTTGAGTCCATACAGAGCCTTTTTAAGTCTACAAACAAGATTTGCATCATTTCCCAAAATGAATCCTTCCGGTTGTTCTATATATACTTCTTCTTCTAGATCACCATTAAGAAAAGCAGACTTAACATCCATTTGATAAACTTTGATTCGTTGATATCTTGAGAAAGCAAGAAACATTCTTATGGCTTCAAGTCTAGCTACAGGAGCAAACGTTTCTTCAAAGTCTATACCTTCTTGTTGAGTATACCCTTTGCAAACCAGTCTAGCTTTGTTTCTTACAACATCCCCATTCTCATTTAACTTGTTTTTGAAGATCCATTTAGTTCCAATGACATTTTTATCATGAGGTCTTGGTACCAAATCCCAAGTGTCATTCTTTTCAATTTGCTCAATTTCTTCATCCATGGCATTATTCCAACATTCATATTTGCTAGCTTCATTGACATTGTGTGGTTCCATTGTGGATAGAAGTGCCAAATTACTAGAAGATCCCGCAAGAGTTCTCCTTGTTCGTACACCTGATTCCTTGTCTCCCAAAATTTGAGATTCAGGATGATTCTTTTGAACATATCTGGATGGAGCTTTTTCAGATAAATCATTTTCAGGTTCTTCATTTGATTCACTGTCTATATCATTTCCATCTAATGTAGAAGGCAATATGTCATCATCATCTTCTTCTGTTGTTTGTTTTTCTTCTTTAGGAGCTGCAGGAGACTCGTCAATAACAACATCAATACATTCAACAACCTTTTGAAGCCTTTTATTGTAACATGTGAATGCTTTGCTTGAAGATGAGTAGCCAAGAAGTATCCCTTCATCTGATCTAGGGTCAAACTTGCCAAGTTTTTCATCATTATTTTTGATAAAGCATGTACTTCCAAAAACTTTAAAATGCTTTACAGTGGGAGATTTGCCATACCAGAGTTCATATGGAGTTTTATCACTGTTTACCCGGACATGAGCCTTGTTGAGAATGTTAACTGCTGCACGTGCTGCTTCACTCCAAAACATGTTAGGAACATTAGAGTCAGCAAGCATAGCTCTGGCCATTTGAACAATTGTTCTATTCATTCTTTCTGCTACACCATTTTGTTGTGGAGTGCCTGCTACAGAGAACTGCCTTTTAATGCCATGTTGTTCACAAAATTCAAAGAATTCATTTGACGAATATTCTCCTCCTCGATCAGATCTAAGACACTTGATTTTTGAATCCAATTCATTTTCTACCAATGCTTTGTACTTCTGAAATTTTTCAAAAGCTTCATCTTTGTGTTTAATAAACGCGATCTCACACATTCTGGAGTAGTCATCAATAAATAGGATATAGTATTCTTCCCCACGTAATGACTTTTTCCTCATAGGTCCACAGATGTTAGTATGAATGAGTTCAAGAGGCTTACTTGATGAACCTTCTTTGGCATTAAATCGGACTCTGGTCTGCTTACCAAATTGACAAGATTTGCATATGGTACTTTCTCGAAGATTGATCTTGGGAAGATCACGAACAGCTTGAAGTTTGCTTGCTTTCTTGATTTGAGAGAAACTCAGATGTCCCAGTCTTCGATGCCATAGCCAATTTTCTGAAGATTTGCTTAAGTAACATTGTTCTATGCCGTTGAGTACATACAGGTTGCCTGGATTTCTTTTTCCTTTTATAATGATTTTACCTGTATCAAGATCACGAACCACACATTCTTTGGAACTGAAGACCACTTCTGCTCCTTGATCACACATTGGACTAACACTCAATAGGTTATGCCTTAATCCATCCACATACATGACATCTTTAGCCTTCACCTTTTCTTTTAGAAATACTGACCCTTTTCCTTTAATAACAGCAAGAGTATCATTTCCAAAAGTAACTTTCTTTTCCTTCTCTAGAGCATTATAAGTATGCAGCTTGCTTTTGTCACCTGTCATGTGTCTTGAACACCCGCTATCAATATACCATTGATTCTCTTCACCCTCTACAAATAACGCTATCCCACAATTTTCAACCGGTAATTCTTTCTTTTTCCATACTTTAGAGCTTGAGGGAACATGCTCTTTTGGCTGGACCTTGCTCCTGCATTCAGATTCTTCATGACCAAAGTTATTTCAATAAGTACATTCAACTTCATTTTGGAGAGGAGAAAAATTGTTATAGGTGTTCTTCTTTGGTTCATCATTCATCCTGATCTTTCTTGCTTCTCTGGTCATGATGGTTTTATATGCAACACATTGAATAGCTTTATGACCAAAGTTGTGACATGTGAAACATTGACCATTGAAGTAGAAATTTCTGTGATCATGAAATCTTCTATTAGACTTTATCTGTTGGTTGTAGCCATTTTGAAAGATCTCCCTGTTAGTGTTTCTTGAATTGAGGTGATCTTGCTTTACCTGTAAAGATCCTTTGTTCTCTTGCTGAGTGGCTGAATGTAGAGAACCAGCAGTGGCTGCTTTTAGAGAATTTGGTGCTGATGTCTGAGAAGATTCCCCAGTATATCCAAGACCTATTTTTATAAAGGGAGACCGTTGTACCTTGATAATCTCATCCAAGGTTTCTGAACTTTTAGCAAATCCGAGATTGAGAGAATTCAATTTCTCATTATCCTTCCTTAGACTTACTACTTCACATTCTAGATCCTCCATGCGTTTTTCTCTTGCTTCAAGCTGATTTTTAAATGTCTCAATGATTATGTTCTTTTCTTCTAGGCTTACTTTGAGTTGAATGTTTTCTTCAAGAAGATTATTGTCTTCTAAAGAATCCACAAAGGTACCCTTTTCTTCATCACATTCTTTTGCGAGAGCCCATACTTTTGCACCAAAATTCAGCAAGGCTTTTGTATGTATACTTCCCATTGTGACGGATCTCCTTCAAGCGATCAAGCTTCTGTAGAAGGACCTTGCTCCGATACCAATTGTTGGGAAAAATACTGAGAGGGGGGGGTGAATCAGTATTTACTGCATACTTTCACTTTTTCTGCTTCTAAAATGCATACGCTACTTTCCTGAACCAGACTTGCGTATATACGCGGATACCCTTTACGAAACTAGCGTATACACAGATATCTATATATGTCATTAATTCATCACTCAAATCATTCCTTCATTTATTCATCAGATATTCAATAAGCAGTAAACATGTGCAGTAAGAACAGAATAAATCATGACACAAAGCATCACACATGAACACCATGATTTTTAGGTGGAAACCCAAGTCGGAAGAAAACCACCGCTGCAGTTGCTCAGCCTTCAATATTTTATTATAGAGAAAACATCTTACAACATATGTGCTGGCGCAGACTTGACCAGCACGCAGGCACCCACCTGCGCTCGTTTACCAGCCTCTCCTGGAAGGGAGCTACGACCCCCTGACTCGTTTACCAGCCTCACCTGGAAGGGAGCTACAACCCCCCGATCTCGTTTACCAGCCTCACCTGGAAGGGAGCTACAATCCCCTGACTGAAGGCTACAACCCTCAGCACCACCTTGGACCACGTTTCATCAATTTTCACACTGGATCCAACAACTTCAATAGAACACCACTTGCAGGCCACATTTCATCATATTTTCATATTGGACCCTTTCCATACTTTTAAGCACAAACATACATCACCAACAGATACATATCAACACAGATCAGATAGCAGAAACACAGCAGAACAGATCAGATATTTCATACCCCTTGCTTCAGCAAACCCTAGTTTGCATACGCTCTTTCCCTTTACTGATGTCGCGTATATACGCGCTTCCGTCCATACAAACCAGCGTATACCTCAGTGTATATTTTATTGCGCATACGCGCTTTCTCTTCGGCGAATCTGCGTATATACGCGCTTCCTCCGCGGCGAAGTAGCGTATAGATCTTTAAACATTACAGAGCAACATACTTCATCAGATCAGACATTCACCTCAGATTCAACCCTTTACTTCAGACAGATGTTCGCCTAGATGTTCGCCTCATCACAGATCTAAGCCTTCCATAATCAGATCTAGCAACTACAAGAGCAATTCAGATCTAGATCTAATTTGCCTGCGGGCCCACTTAGTGAAGGCGACTTCATTTCACTAAGCTCCATCATCTTGCTGCATTCTCAACCGTGCCCACTGGCCCACTATCCATTACTCTACGCCGTCGATCTCCACCATAATCGACGATCCCGAATCCATCCCTCCATTGTTGATCGCTCCGTTGCCCCGGGTCTCCATGTCACCCGTCCACCGTTTTCCGTCCCGCCACGTCACTCCACGTGCGCCCCCGTACAGTCTCTCATTTTTTTGGATATATGCATCCAAAGTTCGTGTTTTTTAATTTTTTTCATGCATTTGTCACTCCGCAGGCCACGAAACACCTACCAGAGCAATCCGCCATTTTTTTCCATGATTTCTCCCCGGTTCTCCATCTGCATGGCTTTTATCTTCACCCACCTCTCGTCCTCGCCACCTCCATCATTCATATCCATGGTTTTCCTCACAGGTTTGTTGTTTTGCAGGGCTTCTGAAGGCAAAAAATCCATCATGTTTCTACATGGCACGCAGGATGGATAGATTTAAATCCAGAGAGCTGATACTGTCGAGAAATAGTCAAAGAAAGCGGCTGGCGAGATTTTCATCAAGGAAAAACAGATTTCGGGCATTGAAAACCTCTCATCACCATTAAAAGCCCGAGCTACCGTGTCAGAAGCAGAATGGAGCGGCAGTGTTACAGTACAAAGCAAAGGAAGATTAAGCGGTGGTGCATTGGTGGCGCGACGGTGGTGCACATTGGCGGAGCCACCTTCCCTGGTGGTTACGGGGGGTATGAGTCTGCCCGTACAGACCAAATGAGGTGAGGCCCCGTAGTACATATTGGCCGTTGATCGGCGATCAAACCCCGATCGATTGGTAAACTACGAGGGGTACACATCCTGTTAACCTCCGTGCTGGTCGACCTCCCATACTCCATTGATCTGTTCAAACCTGCTGTCAGTTTAGCTCCGCGTTGTTCCAATCGTCCTACCGCCTGTGAATTGATCCGGGCAGTTGGAATTACATTCCAACAAAAGCAGCAGTTTGAAGACCCCGAGGATCGATCAAAGGATCCTGTGCACAAGTAAAAGGTACCATCAGGGTTATTTGTCAGCAGAATGTTTCTCTTTATCAAAGTACAGGGCGCCCATACAAATTTTATTATACATAACATCCCTGAAATAATTTCCGCCCTAACTACAGCTCAAAAACAGTCAGACATTTATGAGACAGACCTTCCTAGCAGTTTATTTCATTTTTGTTCAAATCATCCAGGAGTACTTCAGCCAAAAGATGTCAAGATCAAATCTGGAGCAGATCATTCTCTCACAAGGAAGGTGACAGAGATTAAATATACAGCATGTCAAGCAGAATGGGTTTCGGCCCTGCATTCATTGTTGTGTTTAAAGATAAATTTAATTTTCACCTACTCCTTCAGTCGATCTTAGGCTCACCCTTTGCTATAAAGCACAGAAGGAAACATTGTAATGGTTGTTGATGAGATATCAGTGAAATGCAAGTATTCTCCTCTTGAGATAAGTTCTCTGTGTATATTGTAAGATAGGCTGAGATTTGATGTATTCAGACTGAATGTTCAAGTTGTGGGCAATGTTGTACCTGATTGGTTTTGTTTTTAATATGACAAGCACATTTCTTTGGATCCTGATCTAAAGCAGCTGGTGATTTTTCCTCTTTCTCTGTATTTGTGATTGACTTGCTCTTATTTCATGTTTCATTTCATTTCATTTCTACTAGCTTGCATCAGAAGT
This sequence comes from Pinus albicaulis, assembly GCA_034641835.2. Classification (NCBI taxonomy): domain Eukaryota; kingdom Viridiplantae; phylum Streptophyta; class Pinopsida; order Pinales; family Pinaceae; genus Pinus; species Pinus albicaulis. The sequence continues at coordinate 50,328 of JAXQQM020065779.1, read as the reverse complement.
TTGGCATAGGATTCACCCTTGTTAGGTGCCCTATGTTGCTGCTCTCCCAGCCCTTTATGTTTTCTGCTTAAATGTGTATCTGAATATTGATTTCAATTGGTTTAACCAATGTAGTGGATGTTATTTCCTGCTCTCTGATGTATGAATTGATGAAATCTATATTTAGATGTTCTGGTTAGGATTTAGCTGGAAGGTTTGGGAACACTGGGGACTAGTATTAACCCTGTCCACTAGGATCCTCGCACGACCAGCTAGCCTTTCTAAGATCCCTTGTATTGCCTCTGATTTGGTCCAAGCAGGTCTGGAGTTAAATGACCTCTGACCTGATCTATAGACTGGACTAGATGGTTCTCCTCCTTTCATTTTCAGTCCTTAATGTTCCATTCCACCCAGTATCTCTAAAGATCCAGATAATTTAGATGACTAGCCCAACTGAAAGCTTGCACATTGAACAACAAGTAAACCCTTTCTTGAATCCATTGCCCAATGGCCTTGATGTTCTCTGAGTTATCTACCTTTGCCTAGTTTACTCTATGCTCACCCTTGCCTTATATTGGACTCTTCTTTCCTGATTCCCAACAACCAAACTCTTAATCAAACAAACAAACACTATGCTTCATACCTAGCCTAATACCTTCAAACTGAACTCCAAAGTTATACCTTTGACATATCATAGAGAGATCCCTCTCTAAACCCAGGAGGGCTAGATCCTGAGGTTCCAAAGTGGGTCTATGTTGTCTCATCTTTTGGTCTTGCCAACCTGGCCAAAACATGGGAACCCCAACAACGCTACTGGCCCACCTTCCACTAACCGTTCGCCAGGCCCATTCTCCACTTGTCACCTATCCTTCGCTGCCGATGCACCTTCTCCCATCGCGCTCACCCACGACCATTGATCTAGCTCCCCTAGATTTGATGACCCAGAGTTGATCTCGTGCTCATTTCACCAAAACATGTTAACGTCTCATTTCAACGCAAAATGGCCAGTTTCCCTGTGGACGCGTATCGCATCCTGAGTGGTATCGCGTGCATTCATCCCTTTACCTCTTACTACTTAACCTCTTCTTGAATACCACCCCGGTTTCGCCACAAAAACCGCTTTTTCCATCTTCGCGCCAGATTCAAATTCAAACCTTGTTCTTCCTGGTTCTATCACGGAATCCTCCTTTGTGCATTTTTATTCCTTTGCAAATGCTCCACAACCATTCCCCAAGCCTCTGAAGCAGTTTTATCCCTCAAAGCGCAGTTTTTATTTAATAAATTTGTTTGTGTTGCAGGTTTTAATGGCGGCCCGAAGTTTGCAGGCCACCTGACAACCAATCTAAGTGGATTTTTGTCTTTGGATGACGATCCGATGACCAAATTCATGAAGAAAGGGATAAAGGGTCTGATTCAAAGCTCCAATCGATGCTTCATGGCCATCGATGCATTCATAAAACCCTTCAACACAGCAAAAGGAACACTTGTACACAAAACAGAAGAAGACAGCTAATATTTGAGGTTAAGGAATAAAGCTTGAAGGTTAAACCCTTAACCAACAGATTAATGGCAAAGACACAGTTTGAAGACCAAACTAATTAAAGTTAAAACGGTCAACAAAGTGACATAGACTAATGATTATAAGAAGGAAAAAAGAACTATCAAGAGACCTAATAATGGTTTAAAAGGATATAATCAGACAGATCAACAAAAAGAAGGCTTCGAATGACAAAAAACTGAAGCAGTTACTCTTCCAAAGGACTAAAAGTGCCACCAACAGGCCTAATTTGCCTCAAAAGACACATAAAGTTACTCCAAGTCAGAGATATTTGTAAAGACATCTCAAAAGTTATTTCTAGCCTACCTAAAAAAGCCTAAAATGTCAACAAAAGCCACTAAGTAGTTCAAAAAGTTAATATAACACAGAGTTAGACTTAAATACATTTTTCCTTGGGCCTTGCATGGTCTCAAAGGTCAAAAACATTAACTCTGTCATTTATGAACCATTAGAGACCCCTTATTTCATTCCACCTCCTCATTTATCTATAAATACTACATGAGAAATTCATGGTTATTGTTGGTTGGATTGTCATTGAGGTATAAGATAGTTGCTGAAGCTATTGAAGTACTGTTGAGAAGTTGAAGAACACTAGGCTGAGAAGAAAAATTTTGAGCTGTAAAGACCTATTTAACTTGAAGTATGTAACTGGTTTGAACATCAATAATACAAGCTGATTCATGGGATCCTGATCTATGTTAATGGTGATGTTATTCCTCACTGTTTTTGTTTTTCTTTATGTTTCACATGTTGTCCATTTTCTCTGATAAAGAACAGAAAATTTAGAGTAGGATTTACTGAAAAGTACCCTATTTCTATTTGAAAGCTTTATCTTTATGTTTTCTTCTGCTAAGCCATGTTTAGAGGATTCTTAATTTCCCTCTAGGTTTATTCAGCTTGATGGTTTAAGAATGATTCAATAGAGTATAACCAAGAAGGAATGTTGGTGAGCCCATGTCTTTCTAAGTACAACTGGAGATATTGTTTTTGAATGTTCTTTTCAAAGTTTGCTAAGTAGATTTAACCCAGGGAAGTTTATGGTATGCCCTATCCTCTGGCTAGTCTTTAACAATTGCTTTGAAAGATCCCTTGAGAGTATGCCAAAAGCAGGCTAGATTCACAGTTTCTGTCTGATCTTAGGCTTTTTTCCTTGTTCTCTTATATTTTTTATCATTTCTGAAAGTATTCTTAGGATTACTGGATTGTTGTCTGAAAAGTGTGCTTTAATAAAAGTTTTCCCAAAGAAGTCTATGGTCTGCCCTGTCCTTTGGCTTGCTTCAAACAAGTTACTTTGAAAGGATTTTCTTGTTTAGTAGAGTTAATAGATTCTGTTAGCCATCTATAAATTTTTCATATACTATTATGGCTAAAATAGGTGTATTAGTCTTCAAGAAACAAATTTGAAGTAAATCTATGACTTCTTGAAGCCTCTCTGTGTTCTTTATCCTCAAGAAATTCATCCCATTGATAATCCTCAAAGAAGCCCTGCTATTATAACAAAGACTGTTTCAAAAAACCTCTTCTCCATCATTTTCCTCCTAAAATTCCCTTTTTCCCTTCATTGTTCCTCCATTTCCTCAAAATCGCCTTTTAGACCTTATAAACCCCCTTTATTTGATTTAAAATCACCTTTTTAAGCCTATCAGAACCCCTCAAAAAACCTTCATTTCGGCCTTTTTCCGCTCATTTTAACTTTAGGCCTTAAGTGCCTTTCGCTTAAAGCACTAGCCCCTTTTCTGCCATGCAACTGGCTTTGCTACCACGTGCTAAGCCCATCAGCTATCGGCCATCGCAGTTCCCGTTGCCTCTTCTCCCTTACATTTTCTCTTGCCGATGGCCAATTCCCCGATGAAATCCCAACCTTTAATCATCCGCAAGATCCAATGGCTATCGCACATTGCATTGGGCCTCACCCTTTTTCCCTTCTGCCTCCTTTTTCTCTGCTGATGCAATCCCCCGATTTGAGCTCCACCATCGATCTTGTCCCCGACCGAACGGTCTGTGCTCCATCGGTGCATCGCACCTCAGCAAGTCCCATTTCTACTTTCAAAATATTTTACCCCTGCCGATGTGCTATCCCGATTTAATCCTAGCCGTTGATCTCATTTCCAATTCGACGGTTCTTATCGCATCACTCCGAATCATCGGCATTGCACTTCGGTGATTCTAATTTCCGCCCTTCCGGAACTCTTTCCGCCAATAAGATCCCAACCGTCGATCTCGTTCTAGATCTGATGATCCTCCGCCCATCACACTGACCCTTCCCATCAGCCATCGACCATCGCAACATCCAAGTTCTGCCTCCCCGAACCTTCTCTTCTGCCGATTGTTGATCCTCCGAGTTGATCTCCGCCATCCATCTCACAGATCCGACGGCCCGCATAGATTTTCCTATGTACTTCAAATATCCCTGCTATATGCATTTTTCTTTCAATTTCCTTTATAACCCCATTGGTCCCACTCGACCACGCTAGGACCTTTCATTATGTTTTCGTGTGATCTGCACCGTTGATCTATCTTCCCCCCCCAAATCCAACGGCCCATGGGCATTCTCGCACCTATTCCTCCATAACACTCTAAAACCCATTTTCAACGCAAAAAGGGCAGTTTTTATCTCGGATCACGTATTAGCCTAGCCCCACCATCTCCTCCTGTTGTGCTACTCTTATCCCCCCGTGTTCATCCTCAGCCATAGATCTACACCGCCCAGATTCCATTTCGCGTTCATTTTTCTCCCCCTCCCCCTCTGAGCTATTTGCACGAGAAATGGGTGGTTTTCAAGGGACACGCATCACCCATCCACCTGTGTCGCGTTCATTTGGCCCAATACCATTTATCCCCTAAACCCAGTGCGAAAACCACTCGCGGTTTTCTGCAAAACCGACTATCCATATTTTTGCACCACAAGCAGATTTAAACCCTGTTTTTCATGTTTTCGCCATGGAAACCTCCTCCGCCTACATTCCACCTCTCTGTAAAGCTCCTCTACCTCCACCAAAGTCCTCTGAAGTAGCTAGGCCCCCACACAGATTTTATATAACATTTTTTATGTGTTGTGTAGGTTTAATGGCGGTGCTATAAAAAAAATTCGTCCCACAGTCCAGTAAAGGGACATGGCTGAGGGTGAAGATCCTATGTGGCCGAAATTCAGTGTAGAAAAGGGACATAAGGGTCGAATTTCCAAGTTTTAAATCAATGCGTCATGGGAATTAGTTACACAGCAAACTCTCCAGCACCAGTCGAAGCCACCTGTACACTAGAGATTTAAAGTGAAGATCAGTAAAGACAATGGTTAAGACACAACTCAGGAAATCAAATCTTAACCTGCATATTAAAGACCAAGACATCGTTAAAGCAAAGGATGATTAAAAAGGGCCTAAAAGTAGTATCGGAAGGCTCGATCAGAGCTTAAAGCCTAAACACACAATCAGCCAAAGAAAGCCTTTAAAGGACACATCAGCAAGGCTATTTACTTCTCAGAGACCTGCAAGGACACTTGTAGTCTACTTCTCCTTTCAAAGACACTGTGACAGCCATTCTGATGGCAGAAACCCTTTAAAACTGTCAGAACAGTTATTGCACATTCATGGGGCTACAAAACCCAAAAAATAATAGTTTACTTGTCAGAGAGGTCAAACAAGGTACTTCAAACCAAGTTAACTTCAGAGAACACACTTTGGAGTTATTACCAGCCTACCATATGTGCCTCAAAGTAAACAAAAACTATTGAATGGTCTAAAAAATTAATGCTATGATTATTAAGAAGAATGGGCATTCGAATACCTCTCCCACTCTGTCTTAACTAATATTTATTACCATTTCTGCAGCACTCTTCCTCATTCACCTATAAGTACTCATTGAAAACTCATTGTAAAGGGTTGGGAAATTGTTAATTTTTTGAACTGTTATTTAGTAAAAGTTGTCGAGTAGTTGTAATATAGTAGGCTGGGAAGAGAAGCATTGGACTGTTAAAAGCTATTGGACTTGTTATAGGTCAATTTTGGCACCATTCCCAATGACCTGGTTAACTGGGCATCATCTCCAGGATCGATGACAAGGGTCTATCATTCCCTATCATCTCAATTGCTATATGCCCTAAGACAGGAAACAACATAAATAAAACAAGACTTTCATCAAGCAAGGATTTTCCATGGTTTGAAGCTTATTATTAAACATGTGGGAGCTCACCAGCGTAGGCTCTACGGGGCCTAAGTGCGTTGCATATGCAGGTAGCCCCATTCAAGGCTACTCTGCAAAGCACTTCCCGACATTCAAAGGTGCGTTGGTCTTATTGGGAGCGAAATTCTCATTGTTCCGGAATCTCCACTTGGCCAGTGTCTTCTAGAAGGGTTCACATGTGTCAAGCTTCAGATCCAAGTGTCCATTTGACATCTACATGAATGGAAACATGTCTTGCCTATTTTTGGAATGTTATTGATTACAAAAAAACCTACAATTCATCTATAAGTTGAACATGATTCATGTTTGAGAAGAAGAATTTATAGGGAAATGTCAGAGAATTTTTAACAGAGAGTTTGATTTGTGGAGTCATTGTTGAGATTTATGTTGTGATGAGACTTAACCTTCTTGAAGGTCACTACAAATCAGTCAGCCAGGTTGTAACCTCTCCTTCTATCATCAATAAAGAGTACTCTTGTTTTTCCCTACATACATCTATGTTTACTTTTGATTTTCCATATTGCAAAATCTTGCTGATAAATGTAGTTTGTTAACCCATTTAGCTAACTAGATTGAATAGATATCTATATTATTGCATCATCTAACGTTTCAGTTGATCTTCTTTGCAGGAAGTACCTGGGCCTATTTGAAACCATGAATTTGAAGTTGTATTGAAGCGACAAAAAAGAGCCATTTGGAAGCAAATCGAAACAAGTAAGCATCAAATCATATTTATCCTTTATGAGTTAGGAAAAAGGGTATTGCAGTCTTTCACCTGTTGTTCTAGACTAGACACTGGTCTAGGGAAGCGTAGTTTATCCGTAGATTACAATTTTGGCCCAACAAATTGGCGACTCCACTGGGGAGAATTTCTCTTCATTCTTGGTGTTTTAGTCTTTGATCTAATTTCTAAATCCACCTAGTAGTTGTTTCACATAAAGATTAGACTTTTTCAGAGCTTAATTTGCAAAGTTAGTGAGCCAAATAGTAGCTTTTTCTTTGTGTACTACGCCCAACGCACCTTTGGTCAGGGCACAGTGCTTTGCAGAGCACTGTCTCCCTTCTCAGCTTGCATTGCAGAGCACTGTCTCCCTTTGGAGACTGCGTTGGCTCCTGAAAGGAACAAATCCCCTTGAATCTGACTTTGTACTTTGCTTCAGTTTTGTTTGCTGACTTGTTATGAAAGGTTTAATGCTCAACTGACCACAAACTCTATATATTTCTTCTCCTTTGATTGAAAATTTGTTCAATGTTGTTTTAAAAAGTTTTTCATTATCATTGACAAGTTGATTTCAAAGTACTTTTTATGGTTGCATTAAGAATCATTTTCTTTCGAAATAGGAAATTGTCGTAAAATCTTCATTTCCTTGATAGGAGAAATTGTTGTTGAAATCCTCATTTTTCCTTCAAAAGAGAAATTGTTTTTTGTATTCTTTGTTTCTAGAAAGTAAAAAGCATTTTGATTATTGATCTAGTGCACCTAGTTTCTTTTCTGCATTGAAACTGAAAAGAAAAACTTGCATTTGCATGTAGGATTGTGTGTTTTTTGCAAAAGGAACATTAGGAAATCTACATTTAGTTTGAGATTCATTGATTTGTTTTGTTCATTGATTTTTTTTCTCTCAAATTATTTGCTCTCTTCCCTTAGTAGCTAGGTCTTTCATTGAAAAAGTTGAAACTGAAAGTTTGTTTATCATTCTTAGCTTGCATTTTAGGAATTTCATATACATCATCGTGGTGAACCTGAAAGGAAAACTGTTAAGTAAGATCAACATAAAATAAATCTCAATTTACTTAACAATGCATTGGGACATTAACGATAACATTTAGAGGTCTAGGCTAGAGACGTGTTCCAGTGTCATAAAACATTTGCAGTTGTTGTTAACTTGTCTGCGATACATTTCGAGTGTGATACCTCACTCCATGTACGTAAGTATATCATAGCTCATCCATGTACTTTTGAGTATATCGGGCGGTGTTATAGTACAATAAGTATAAATGGGTTCTCTCATTGTGTGGTTTCGCATCATATAGTGCTAATACAGACTTGGGCCTCCACGTACCTTTGGGTATATTTTGGAGGACAACTTTTAGGTGCTACCCATCCATAGTGAACCAAGTCGGCCGCTTAGAAATTGTGATACACCAAACACGGCATTCCGGGAGATTACCTGCCCGTACTTCTTGGTTCACTAGGAGGTATTCTGCAGTTCACAGTTTCTTGGTAAACCCTTTTGCCTAGCATTACCCTCTTTTTGTTTATTTGTTTTTTGGTTAAAATAAATTACTCATCATGGAAGAACAAAATCATTTCCCCCATCATTCGTGTAGACATCGCTCTACTGAAACCAGTACCATCAGTACCTCTGGGAAGCATCATCTTTCCATATACCAGAGTTGGCACAAGTTATTTCTACAAATCTTGGTTTGTCTACTGTTGTCGAGACAGAGTCCTCACAGCTACCTGTGGTCACGATCCATCCAATCCATGAACCATACCTCCTGAACCCAAATTTGTTCAACTGGAAGTTTATCCGGATCCCATTGTGCTTTAGGGGGCAATTTTTATTGGTCAAACTGGACATCATCCCCAGGACCAATGAAATAGGGTCTACCATCCACATATATTTCTATTGCTATATTCCCTAAGTGGAGAAAATCTTGATCCTGAAGTTGAACAACCAGAAGTTGTTTCTGTATTGGTCACTCCACAATCTATTATAGCCATTGAGTCTCCCATATCGAGCATTCAACCACCTGAAATATAATTTGGGCCTGATGACAAAGTTCTTCCACATAGTTTGATTTCGATTGAAGAAATATCACAAAACGATACACCTTTAACTCCAACCCATTTTGGGGGGGACCTTTACCTGTACCAGTGTTTTCCTCAATCATTTTCATCTACTTTTGTTGCTCTCGTTGCCATTCAATTCCCGTATATTCTATAGGGTATACACTGGGTCATTTGACCATGGCTGAGATAACATCCTAGACTGAACCATCTATTTCAGCTGTGAAAACATCTGTTGTTGCTTCATCTTTGATGTTTTGTCCATTGACTTCACCCATGTCATCATCTGGAATCCTTTCTTGTTCCTCTCTTATGAGTGCTGAACAGCTTGATCCTTTATTCACATCTTCAGTACAATATCAAGCTGGTCCCATCAGTTATTCTCCTTGGTGGCTGGTGATTTCACAGAAATTACCCTCTGAAATTCCAAAATTCAATGAAAACCCTGGAGAAGACCCGTCAACGCATGTTATAACTTATCATTTATGGTGCTCATCAAACTCCTTAAATGATTATTCTATTCGACTACCTCTTTTCCAGAGCACACTCACTACTCCAACTGCACAATAAGGATGGATTTTTTTTTTGTCAACCTCGTTAAAAAATGAAACAAAGTTATGAGGATGGTTCCTTTTTCCTGTGTCAACCTCATTAAAAAATGAAACAGAGTCACGAGGATATTTCTTTTTTCTTGTGTCAACCTCCTTTAAAAAATGAAACAAGTTCCTTTGAGGAAAGATCTTTTACTGTGTCAACCTCGTTAAAAAATGAAACAAGTCATGAGCATAGTTCTTTCCCTGTGTCAAGATCATTAAAAAATGAAACAAATCCTCTCCTAATTATGATGAGTCTTCCATCTGATCTCGTAAATGAACCTTCATTCCATCCAAATATTAGTTCCCAACAATATCCTTAAGTAAATGAAATGAAGCTTGGGGGGCATTCAAAACATTCTTTCCAATTGAACGCAATCGACCACTAAAGTTCGGGGGAAAAATAGGTTCAGAGCTCCAAAATGCTAATGGTAACTATGGAATGGTAAAAATGAATAGTGGAACTACTTTTAATAGTCATTTAATTATTTGCAAGTTAAATTTATTGCTATTACTATAGTTTTATTATCTTTTTATCATGAAACAGGTATTTTTAATCCATTTGATGTTGTTCTGAATAGGTCTTACAATTGATGAACAGATTAGTCGTGCAGATTTATTTCAAGAATGGTTTGACCACAAAGCATGCCTTTTCTCCTTATTTTTCAAGCTTTGATAAAAACAAAAAAGGATTTGAAGCGCACTTTTATCTTTTTTTCAAGCTTCTATAACAGCAAAAAAGGAACCCCTGGAGTCTTCTTTCAGCTCTTTTCAGACTCTGATAATGTGAAAAGATTGTCGAGCACTTGTTATTTCGAGCTCGTTAAAGTAAATGAATTGATATCTACTCAGTATAATTTTAACCCTTTTCCGGAATGAGATGGATTATTTACGAAAAAGGAATACCTTGGTTAAACATGACCAAAGAGGTTCTTTCAGATATCATTTTACAATTTTTCGAATCTGAGAGACAAATTTACGAAAAGGTACTTTTTGGAGTCCTCTTTCATCATCTTTTTCAGACTCTCTAACATTAAAAAGGACCTGGCTATCACTGTCGTTAAGCTCGTTAAAACATAAAATAGCGATAGGCTTGGCAATCATGGCAAGAATCAGGTTTCTTTCATCGCTAGACTCATTAAATTATTAAATAGAAATACTTTATTATTTGTTCACCCGAAGGGTTGAATTATAGATTAAGCAAATGTTATCCTCCTCAATCTTGTTAAAAAATAAAGAGGTACTGGTCGACAAATGACCAGGGAAAATTTGGGAAAAGCAAGCAAAGTTTCTTTTTGCTAGCAAGTCGCTCTTGAACATGACACTTCTTTCACTCCATGTTCGTGACTATTTGGGTTGGGTAATCATCTTGACGATTCATTCACACCTATGGTTCATCATACCTTCACTTCGGTTTTGGGTCAATGTTGCCAACTCATCATAGTGTCGCTGATATGTTCAAGAGAAGTCATCCAGTGATTAAGAACTCATCCATCTGCAATACTCATAAACCTTCATTTTCATGACCGTCATCCCTGAAAATTGCTATATCAAGTCATACCCTTGTCTCCGAAATCAGTAATCCCAGTTTTGCAATAAGGTTACTTCCTATCGACTACAAATCAATATCCAGGAAGTTCACTTAGAAACATCAGATTCCAGTACCATGAGGCTTGTTATAGCATCGACAAGATCCTTGCTTCCGAACTTTTGACCGAAAGATTTTGTTTGGCGTTCGACATCAAATCATCTATTCACGCCTTACGAAATGTACTGCATTACCTTGAGGGCCATTGACATTAATGGTGGTTCTCTCGTGTTTGTTAACAACTTTCATTATTGGCTGGTAATCAAACGATGTCTTTCCATGTTCGACGACAAATCATATATATCGCATGGCTAGACTTGTACCTGAAAGATCAAGTGAATGAGATAAGAAGATCCCAGATCTAGTTTCAGCCATCCAGGCTGCGATTTCAAGATTGTTGTACACATCATCTATACAATGACCTTACATACAGATTGTCATCCAAACATGGGCAACATTCCAATGTAGACGACTTTCTGAATTATGTAGATGTTATTAGATTTTTTTATGTGTTGACTATGGGAATGCCCACCCTCAGCAATTATGATCAATAGAGGATATATCATGATGTAATTTATTGTAATATTGATGTAGGTGACCGTTCCGCTTTGTTTCCAGGCTCATCACAGTGTAAAGCATCTCAATCAAATGTTCTTATTATTTGGATCTCATTCTTTAGGGGGTAATTGTTATAGGTCAATTTGGGCACCATTCCCATTGACCTGGTTAACTGGGCATCATCTCCAGGACCGATGATCAAGGGTCTATCATTCCCTATCATCTCAGTTGCTATATGCGCTAAGACAGGAAACAACATAAATCAAACAAGACTTTGATCAAGCAAGGATTTTCCATGGTTTGAAGCTTATTATTTAACATGTGGGAGCTCACCAACGCAGGCTCTAAGGGGCCTAAGTGCATTGCATATGTAGGTAGCCCCATTCAAGGCTGATCTACAAAGCACTTCCCGACATTTAAAGGTGTGTTGGTCACATTGGGAGAGAAATTCTCATTGTTCTGGAATCTCCACTTGGCCAGTGTCTTCTAGAAGGGTTCACATGTGTCAAGCTTCGGATCCAAGTGTCCATTTTACATCTACATGAATGGAGACATGTATTACCTATTTTTGGGATGTTATTGATTACAAAACAACCTACATTTCATCTATAAGTTGAACACAGATCTAAGTGTTTGAGAAGGAAGAATTTGAGTAGGGAAATGCTGGATAATTTTAAATAGAGAGTTTGATTTGTGGAGCTTCTGCTGGAGAGACTTATGCTGTGTTGAGACTTGGGAACTTTGATGGAAGGTCACTGCAAATCAGTCACTAGGTTGTAATCTCTCCTTCTATCATCAATAAAGAGTACTTCTTGTTTTTCCCTACATGAATCTATGTTTACTTTGATTTTCCATATTGCAAAATCTTGGTTGATGAATGTAGTTTATGCTTAACTTATTTAGCTAACTAGCTTGAATAGATATCTATATTATTTCTTCTTCTAGTGTTTCAGTGTTATTTCTTGCAGGAAGCATTCAGCTATTTCAAACCGCTTGAATTTAAAGCTGTAGTGGAAGCGACAGAAAGGAGCAATTTGGAAGAGACTGAAACAAGTAAGGATCCAATCCTCTCTGTGTATTTTTTATGAGTTAGGAAAAAGGGTAGTATAGTCTTTCACATGTTGTTCTAGACTGTACACCAATCTAGGGAAGCGTAGTTTATCCGTAGATTACAATTCTAGCCCAACAGGACTCAAAGTATGTAACTAGTTTTGCACATCAAATAGACAAGAAGATTCACTGGATCCTGATCTAAATCATTGGTGATGTTATTCTCACTATAATTTTTATTCTCCTTATGTTTCCACTGTGTTCATATTCTCTGATAAATAACAGTAAAAAATATATTAGGATTTACTTCTGAAAGTACCCTAATTCTGACTGATAAGCTTTATCTTTATGTTTTCTTCTAAATGTGTGTTTGGGAATGATTTCAATAGAGTATAACCAGTCAAGGAATGTTGGTGAGCCCATTTCTTGTTGGGTATAACTTGAGATGTTGTTCTTGAATGATATTTTCACTGCATGCTAAGTAGATTCCTAATCAAGGAATTTTATGGTTAGCCCTGTCCCTTGTTTAGTCTTAAAGAGTTGTTTTGAATATTTCACTTAAGATTTTTCCAAAAGAAGTCTAGGTTAAAAGTCCTTACATGATCTCAGGTTACTTTTTATGTTTATCTTGAATGTTTTCCCTTGAGTGCATGTCAAAAGCAGGCTAGGTTGAAAGTCCTTAACTAATCTTAGGATGCCCTTTGTTTTCTTACATGTTTGCTCCTTTCACCAAACTTCTTAATGTTCCATACCACCAAATCAACTTAAAAGATCTTCTAATATAGATGAATTGCCCTTTGAAAACCCTTGAATAGTTGTTGTGCAAGTAAACCCTTTTATGTCTCCATAGCCCAATGGTTTAGCACTATTTTTTGGTCTATCTTCCCATGCTGAAACATCCTTCCACTTATTTCATCCTTCACTTCACATGACCTTCTCATTTAATGAACCCCAACCAAAAAAAAAAAAAAACTCCTTGTACTTAATAACTAGCCTAATATCATATCACAAGCCTTAAAGATATATCCTTTGAAAACACTTATATAGAGAGATCCCTCTCTGAATCCAGGAGGGCTAGATCCTGGGATTCCAAAGTGGTTCTAATGTTGCCTTGTCATTTAGTATTTCCAATCTGCTAAATCACAGGACCCCAACATAATGGCGACTCCACTGGGGAAATTCTATTTAAATTTCATCTTAGACATCCTTAAGAGCTCAGAAGACCCAAAACTCCTTAGATTGGTATTCAATTGCTTATAGTGGACATGAACTCATCTTAAAACATTTGAAATCATCCACCTGGCGACTCTGCAACTCCTAATATACCTAAAGACTCCACTGGAAGAAGAACCTGAAACATGACCAGTCATCCTAGAAAGAAAGAGAATTTAGGCCTAAGTTGGATTCAAGAAATTATTGTTTTTATCTATAACTATGTTCTATCCTACTTTAAGCCTGATCAAGGATACACTGATGAGATCTACATTTATCATCGGAAGAATCCCAAGCATCAAAAACCTAAGCCTCAAATTTTAGACCATGATCAGTCTTATACACGTGTGCTTACCCCAGATTCACCTGTGGAAGATCTAGAAAAACAGCAGCCTCATGCTACCTTTCCTCCTCTTGCTGAAACCTTAAACAACCATAAATATCTTTTTACACTACCTATACTGACAAAGGTCCTGGAAAGATATAAGCCTCTAATTTTTCCTCCTATCTTCCAAGCCCTCCTTACAAATCTTGCAGATAAACTACCCAGATTTGATGGAGAAAGCTCAAAAGTTACTGCTAAAGAACACACTCAAAATATTGAGGATTTACTTGACCTCCATGAAATAGAAGAAGATGATGTGTGTATTAGAATGTTTGCCTTACATTACAAGGAAAAATTAAGAGTTGGTTTAAGGACCTTCCAGATGCAAGCATTATCAATTTTCATCAATTTACTCAAGTATTCTTAGATAGGTGGGCGATCAGGGGAAATGAAATTCTCATCATAGAGGAATACAAGAATTTAAAAAGACAACTAGGGGAGATAGTGAAAAACTTTTCAGCGAGGTTCAATAAGGTATACAATGCAATGCCTGCTAGGATAAAGCCACCTTTGGGGTGGGATCTCTTGCATTACCCTAGTACTTTTGACCCAGAGTTGGAACTCTAGATAAGAGAAAGAGACCCTTCAAACCTAGAAGAAATGAAGAATATGGAAATTACTGTGGAATTCAACATACTAGAAAGAGAGAGAAGGTTAGAAGAAATAAGGAAGGACGAAGCAGCTCAAGAGAAAATAACTTCTTCAGAGTTAAAGCTAGAGATGTTGTCAGATACAATCAACAAAATAATGTACATACTTGATAAAATATTGGATATGCATGAGGCTAATATAAATGTTGATTATCCAGAGCAACCTATGCTTTCACCTAATCAAAAACAAACTCAACCACTACAAGAAATAAACAACAAACAAAATATGTATGATGAGCAAGATTATAGAGAAAACAATGAAGAAGGTTGTCAAGAAATTCCTGACATCATACCTTTATCTTGTGTTATGCTATGAAGAGAATTTTACGACAAAAATGCAAATGAAAAAATTTAGTAGTGCTTTGAGGAAACAATAAGCCTCTTAGGAAACACAGAACCTAAAATAGAATAAAAATCAACACATATAGGGACTCTCCCTCTATGTTATAACTCATTTCATATTTTAAAGGGAGAGTGGCAGCCTGAAAATTTAATAGAAACAATTCATGAACCTCAGACTGACCATCACAAAGATCAAGAAGAGTTGTTTGAGAGTGGAAAATCAGGAAATAGAAGAAAACCCTCAAAGTCTTCCTACAAACACAAGTAAAGATTCACTAGGAGAGGATCAAGAATATATCCAGCCTCAAAGTCAATCAATACAAGAGAAACAGGACTGTTGTACTTCTGTCCAAAGCGGAATAAAAATTCCCCCTCTTTTGACAGAAGAAGAAATTGATCGAGTGTTAAACAAATAGCCAGCCCTCAAAACTTCATTTGGAAAAAACACTTCTGCTCATCTACCTACTGAATGTTGTTGTCTTGAACTAGAAAATAAACTTGTAGATCAGCTTAAATAAAAAAAAAACTGATAACCCAACATGCTTGATTGATGAAATTGTTTATACTAATGATTTTCCAATTTTTGATCAGTATGATGATGATGATGGGTTTCAAGCAGAAACTAATCATGCAGGGAAACCAACAGTTGATTGGTATCATGATCTTCACTATCTTCAGCTTGAAAGCAACAATCAACCAATCCAATCCATCAGAAATAGCTTTCACATGATTGGGAATCAACAGTCTTTTAGCTCAAAGGTTGAGGAGGAAAATAATGAAGAATTTCTTGAGCATGATGAATATAAGGAACCATCTCCGGAGAGGGTGGAGGTAATAAAATATACCCCTGCTCAAGAATATAATGACCTCTTCACAGAGTTTACTCCACTGAATCAAAACATACTAGGGCTGCAAGAGGACAACAATGCAATGTATGATGAGTCCTCCAGTTCAGATCACAATGAAGATGAGGAAGAATTTCTTTCTCAAAGGAATCGTAAGCTTGATCCAGTGGAGAAAAAAGTAAGTCTGGTCAAAACCTATCTTCCAAATGTTCATAACTAGCCATTATTTCAAGATCCCTATGCTCATTTCTTGAAGATATTTGAAGAAGGGATAAAGGTTTTTAGAAGCAGTGTATCACCAAAAGTAACAAAAATTTTTAACACTACTGCTAAGAAACAAGTGAGATGGGAGTGGCCCTGTTTATCCAGCATGCTCAAAGAGATGAGAAAAGACCAGTCATGGAACCATATGATTGACTGGATGTATTGGAAAAGAGAATTCATCAGCTAAACATGTAAATATTTCAGAGTTAGATTAGGGTTGGTAGGAATGTCAATAAAGCTCAGCTTGTGAGCATGTAGCTAGTTTTTTGTTTTCTACTTTGAATTTGAAAAAAATAAAAAATACAAAAACAATAGAAAAGAGAAAAGAGGGAAGATGTAAAAGAAGAAAGGTACAACCCCATACCAAAAAAATAAATGAAAAATATGAAAGTGTGCAAGCCTAAATGCCACTACTTGAAAGAGCACTTCTATTTAGTCATATAGCCTAATCATGACTAGATAGATTTCAATTTACTGTTGATAGGTTAGTGAAGAAGATCTACCAAACTGTTTAATCTTGGCTTATCAAAGATTAGATTAGGATAGAAAAATAACTGGTTCTAATATGCTCAAAATTTGAACCAAAGAATCAAAAGAAAAATGGCTCAAACAAGCTCAAAACCTGAGCCAAAGAAAGGAAAAAGACTAGTCCTAATAGGCTGAAAACTTGAACGAGGTAAAGAAGAGAAAGACAGCTCCAAAAGGATCAAGAATAGAGCTGAAAGAAAGAAAGAAGGATGACTCTAAACAGATCAAAATCTGAGTCATGAAAAGAAGGAAGGACTCTCATTGTTTTCATATCTTAAGCCTTCCAGGTTTTGTTTTACTTTTCTGCAAATAAGTCTATTTGCAGCTAGTTCCCTCTACCATGGATATCACAGCAAATCAGAAAGCTTAATCCTGGTTTTACTGTGTTTTCAATTTTTGTTTTAGAATGTAGAGAATGCATATCTGTTAGACAGTTTAATCCTGGCAGATAGTAGATTAGGTAAAGAAGCTATGAGTTCAACTGTTTAATCTGAAATCATGGAGAAATAAGGGTAGATTTAGATTAGTTTTTCCTATTTTCAAAAGAATAAATGTTGATGTCAAAAGGTTTGCAAGTCCAAGTGCACTTTATGAAGAAAAAATGTTAAGAAAGTACGCTGTGTAGGTAATTGTTTGGGGAAAATTGATTTGTTATGATATAATGATTGATCATCTTTTCAAGCAACATGATAAAATAAGAAAGAGGATTTTCAAAGTGCAGGACATTGATATAAATTCCAGAGATTAAATTTCTGAGGTTCTTGACACCTCTAAGGAGCTGCCATCCCCAAGTTGGAGCCGATGTTAGCCATCTATAAATTTTTCATATACTATGATGGCTAAAACAGGTCTATAGTCTTCAAGAAACAAATTTGAAGTAAATCTATGACTTCTTGAAGCCTCTCTGTGTTCTTTATCCTCAATAAATCCATCCCATTGATAATCCTCAAACAAGCCATGCTGTTATAACAAAGACTGTTTCAAAAAAATTCTTCTCCATAATTTCCCTCCTAAAATTCCCTTTTTCCCTTCATTATTCGTCCATTTCCTCAAAATCCCCTTTTAGACCTTATAAACCCCCTTTATTTGGTTTAAAATCACCTTTTTAAGCCTATTGGAACCCCTAAAAAACCCTCAAAAAACCTTCATTTTGGCCTTTTTCTGCTCATTTTAACTTTAGGCCTTAAGCGCCTTTCGTTTAAAGCCCCAATCCCTTTTCCACCATGCGACCGGCTCCGCTGCCGCGTGCTAAGCCCATCGGCTATTGGCCATCGCAGTTCCCGTGGCCTCTTCTCCCTTACATTTTCTCCTGCCAATGGTCGATTCCCCGATGAAATCCCAGCCTTTAATAATCTGCAAGATCCGACATCTATCACACATCGCATCGGGCCTCACTCTTTTTCCCTTCCGCCTCCCTTTTCTCCGCCAATGCGATCCCTCGATTGGACGGTCTACGCTCCATCGACAACTCCCATTTCCACTTTCAAAACCTTTTACCCCCACCGATGCGTTGTCCCGATTTAATCCTAGCCATTGATCTCATTTCTGATCTGACGGTTCTCATCGCATCGCTCCGAATCATCGGCATCGCACTTCGATGATTATAATTTCCTCCCTTCTGAAACTCTTTCTGTTGATAAGATCCCAACCGTCGATCTCATTCCAGAACCAACGGTCCTCCGCCCATCGCACTGACCCTTCCCATCGGCCATCGACCATCGCAACTTCCAAGTTCTGCCTCCCCAGACCTTCTCTTCCGCCGATTGCCGATCCTCCGAGCTGATCTCCATCGTCCATCTCACAGATCCGACGACCCGCATAGATTTTCCTCCGTACTTCAAATATCCCCGCTATACGCATTTTTCTTTCAATTTCCTTTATAACCTTACTGGTCCCACCCGACCACACTGGGACCTTTCATTGTGTTTTCGTGTGATCTCCGTCGTTGATCTATCTTCCCCCCCAGATCCAACGGCCCATGGGAATTCTCGCACCCATTCCTCCATAATGCTCTAAAACCCGTTTCAACGCAAAAAGGGTAGTTTTTATCCCAAAGCACATATTAGCCTGGCCCCACCATCTCCTCCCACCGTGCTACTCTTATCCCCCTGCGTTCATCTTCAGCCATAGATCTGCACCCCCCAAATCGAACGGCCTAGATTCCATTTCGCGTTCATTTTTCTCCCCCTCCCCCTCCAAGCTATTTGCATGCGAAATGGGTGGTTTTCAAGGGACACACATCACCCATCCACCTATGTCGCGTTCATTTGGCCCAATAACATTTATCACCTAAACCCGGCGTGAAAACCACTCGTGGTTTTCTGCAAAACCGCCTATCCATATTTTCACGCCACAAGCAGATTTAAACCCTGTTTTTCGTGTTTTCGCCATGGAAACCTCCTCCGCCTGAATTACACCTCTCTGCAAAGCTCCTCCGCCTCCGCCAAAGCCCTCTGAAGTAGTTAAGCCCCCACGCAGGTTTTATATAACATGTTTTATGTTTTGTGTAGGTTTAATGGCGGTGCTATAACAAAAAGCCATCCCACAGTCCAGTAAAGGGACATAGCTGAGGGTGATGATCCTCTGTGGCCGAAATTTAGTGCAGAAAAGGGACATAAGGGTCTAATTTCCAAGTTCTAAATCAATGCGTCATGGGAATTAGTTACACAACAAACTCTCTAGCACCAGTCGAAGCCACCTATACACCACAGAGTTAAAGTGAAGATCAATAATGATTAGAGCGAAATCAGTAAAGACAATGGTTTATACACAACTTAGGAAATCAAAGCTTAACCCGCATATTAAAGACCAAGACATCGTTAAAGCAAAGGATGATTAAAAAGGGCCTGAAAGAAATATCAGAAGGCCCGATCAGAGCTTAAAGCCTAAACACACAATCAGCCAAAGAAAGCCTTCAAAGGACACATCAGCAAGGCTATTTACTTCTCAGAGACCCGCAAGGAAACCTGTAGTCTACTTCTCCTTTCAAAGACACCGTGATAGCCATCTTGATGGCAGAAACCCTTTAAAACTTTCAGAACAGTTATTGCACAGTCATGGGGCTACAAAACCCAAAAAATGATAGTTTACTTGTTAGAGAGGTCAAACAGGGTACTTCAAACCAAGTTAACTTTAGAGAACACACTTCGGAGTTATTACCAACCTACCAGATGTGCCTCAAAGTCAACAAAAACTACTGAATGGTATAAAAAATTAATGTTATGATTATTAAGAAGAATGGGCATTCGAATACCTCTCCCACTCTATCTTAACTAATATTTATTACCATTTCTGCAGCACTCTTCCTCATTCACCTATAATTACTCATTGAAAACTCATTGTAAAGGGTTGGGAAATTGTTAATAGTTTGAACTATTATTTAGTAAAATTTGCTGAGTAGTTGTAATATAGTAGGCTGGGAAGAGAAGCATTAATCGTAAAAAAGCGCTGGACTCAGTATATAACGGTTTTTCACATCAAATAGACAAGCGTATTCAATCGGATCCCGATCTAAATCATTGGTGATGTTACTCACCGTAATTGTTATTCTCCTTATGTTTCCATCAGAAACACATATTCTCTGATAAAGAACAGTAAAAAATAGATTAGGATTTACTTCTGAAGTACCCTAATTCTGACTGATAAGCTTTATCTTTATGTTTTCTTCTAAATGTGTGTTTGGGAATGATTTCAATAGAGTATAACCAGTCAAGGAATGTTGGTGAGCCCATGTCTTGCTGAGTAGAACTTGAGATGTTTTTCTTGAATGAAATTTTCACTGCATGCTAAGTAGAGTCCTAATCAAGGAAGTTTATGGTTAGCCCTGTCCCTTATTTAGTCTTAAACATCTGTTTTGAATATTTCCCTTAAGAGTTTGCCAAAAGCAGGCTAGGTTAAAAGTCCTTACCTGATCTTAGGTTACTTTTTATGTTTATCTTAAATGTTTTCCCTTGAGTGCATGTAAAAATTAGGCTAGGTTGAAAGTCCTTACCTGATCTTACGATGCCCTTTGTTTTCTTACATGTTTTCTCCTTTCACCAGACTTCTTAATGTTCCATACCACCAACTCAACTTAAAAGATCTTCTAATATAGATGACTTGCCCTTTGAAAACCCTTGAATAGTTGTTGTGCAAGTAAACCCTTTTATGACTCCATAGCCCAATGGTTTAGCACTATTTTTTGGCCTATATTCCCATGCTGAAACATCCTTCCACTTATTTCCTCCTTCACTTCACATGACCTTCTCATTTAATGATCCCCAACCAACAAACAAACAAACCCCTTGTACTTAATAACTAGCCTAATATCATATCACAAGCCTTAAAGATATATCCTTTGAAAACACTTATATAGAGAGATCCCTCTCTGAATCCAGGAGGGCTAGATCCTGGGATTCCAAAGTGGTTCTGATGTTGCCTTGTCATTTAGTATTGCCAATCTGCTAAATCACAAGACCCCAACAGATCCTTAATTGGTTGTTAGATTTTCTTCTTTCACAACAGTTTAATGTTTCATACCACAATTCGATCTAAAAGAGCCTTTGATATAGATGACTTTCCCTATGGAAGCTCTTGAAGAATTGTTGTACAATTAAACCCTTTTGTGACTTCATAGCCCAATTGGTTGACACTGTTTCATAACCTATCATTTTAGTTGAAACATTCTTTAATTTTCTCTCACCTTCATCCTTCAGTTGAACTCTTCAGTTAATGATATCCATCCCAACCAAACAAACAAACAAGTTCTCTGAGCTTCATAACTAGCCTAATATCATGAACAAAGCATAAATATATATCCTTTGAAAACACTTAAATAGAGAGATTCTTGTCTGAATCCAGGAAGGCTAGGTCCTAAGATTCCAAAGTGGTTCTGATGTGGCCCCCTGCAGCATTTATTCTTGCGAATCTTGTAAATCACAGGGAGCCAACATGTCACCACCAAAATCATGATCCATGGTAGACGTACAACCTTTCAGCCACAAAGAAGACTGCCTACCTACACACAAACTATCAAACAGAGAAACGGTGACGAAATGAAGAAAGTAGAAGGATTAAATGGCTAATCCTAAATCCAAGGATAAACATAGAGGACTAGCCAAATCGACAGTGATTAAAGGATGAAAGTCAAGGGTTTAAAAAACAAAGGATAAATGAACAAACAATCATAAAGCAGAGACAGAGGATACAGATAGTGGGACAGATTATCAAAGCTAAATCAAAGTTTAAAATATTAAAGGCAGAGATTAAAGATAAACAAAGACAGATTAACCATAATAAGTTAGAATGACTCAGCTCACAGTAGTTTTTCTCTCAAAGATATTTTTAGCCACCTAGGTGCTTTATTCCTTTCAAAAAGCATTTAGGTAGTTATTGGGCTGAGTCAGAGATATTTTATTTGTCAAACAGTTATTGTAAAAGTTATGAATAGGCCTTAAAAGTCAAACATTTCACCTATTATTACTTAGAAGTTAAGACAGGAGTTATTGAAACAGAGAAGTAGCTATAGATATTCCTGCATTGAGCCTTGCATGGTCTTCAAGGTTAGGAATGCACTTACTTTGTAATAAATGATACTCAAACCCTATCTTTGGCTTCACTACCTCATTTTCATCATAAATACTGCATCTGAACTCATTGTATTGTTGGCATTTGATGACTCTTTGAAGTAATACATAGTGTCTTGGAAGTTGAAAGGAAGTTGATGTCTTGGAACTTGTGGATGCCCTGATTTGTTTGTTGATGGAGGAGGCTAGATCACTGGATCCCTAAGCTTGGCTATTGGTGAAATACTTCTAATCTGTTATTGTTATTTCCTGTTTTCATTATGTTTCCATCTTTCTTTGTTTCAGTAGAGCAAAAGTTTTAGGCTAAGAACTGTCTTTTGAAAGCACCTTAGTTATATTTAGCACCTTAGTTATATTTGCTCTTCACTTTTGCTCTTCATTGCCTTAATGTTTCCTTAAAGGTTTGATTAGAGGATTCTTAACTACCCTCAGTCCCATCTAGATTTTATTTTAGGAATAATTCAATAGAGTGAAACCAGGGAAATTTATGGTGAGTCCATTTCCCTTGAGTATGGCTTGAGATATTGTTTCTAAAACTTCTTTAAAGTATGCTTAGTAGAGTCTAAACTAGGGAAGTCTATGGTATGCCTTGTCCTTTGTACTGCCTCAAAATGTTGCTTTATAGATCCTTAGAGAGTTAGTCAAAAACAGATTAGATTGTTTATGTTTGATCTTAGGCTCCTCTCACTGTTATCTTATATGTTTTCTTTATCTAAAAGTAGTCTTTTGATTGCTGGATTGTTGTCTGAAAGGTTTTCTTATTAAAACTTTGTCCAAATAAGTCTATGGTTTGCCATTTCCTTTGGCTTGCTTCAAACAGTCACCTTGAAAGGTTTCTCTTGTTCAAAGTACATGATAAAGGATTCTTAATTTCCCTTTACCCTACTTTTCATTCTTTTCCTTAATGTTCATCTCATTATCCTAAAAACTTTGAAGATCCACTGGCCAAGTTAGATTTTCCCTATGATACTCCCCGATCCATTAATGAACTTATCATGACTTTCATTTGTCTCCATTACCCAATGAATTAGATATTTCCTCATTTTATCTATTCTCTTTGATCATCATACCCAACCAAAACAATCAACAAACCTCATACTTCATAACTAGCCTAAAATCAACCCTTAAAAAACAAACAAGTCATATCTTTGCAAACAACTAGAGAGATCCCTCTGTGAGTCTAGGAATGCTAGGTCCTAGAACTCTAAATATTGGTTCTAATGTTGCCATGTCATTTGGTTTACCAATCTGCCAAATCACAGGACCCCAACAAACTCACAGCTTGTTGTTCTTCAGCTCAATGGGCATTATTCTGTTAGAAATCCTCAAATCTTAAGGTTGTATTTGCATGTTCGTTTACTAGAAAGACATTTTTATTACATCACATATCAACATATTCCTAGACGAATGAATGCATTAACTGATACAGTAACTAAAATTTTATTAGATAGACACTTGCGTAATCTATAAAAACATCATCATCACATGATAAGATTCATACAGGAAAATAGATGTATATATATATATATATATATATATCGAGTGTTTGCATCCACGTGCATCATAAGTTCAAAAAATATGTATGTTTTTGTTACATCCCGAGACATCAAGTCTCTCAAAAAATATGCAGAAATAAAAGCCTAGGTGTCTAGTCGACATGATGCTCATGATAGCATGACACTGCCCATACGAGCCACCTCAATAAGCGGTGAACACGGTTCGACACCCCTACAGTATGTCTCTGGTATGCGTGAGGAACATAATCAAATCTCACATAGTCAGGGATCCCACTGTAGAGTCCCTCCAAGTTGCATATGATTTCCTCCTCCTCACTTCCCTCACCATAAGTGGCCACATAAAAATCATGTGGAATCCTTCATGCTATTGGAGACATTCCTACAAGTCTTTTTGGGCCAACACCTGCAAATACATGGATTAATTTTAGAAGATACATAATGAAAAAATAAAAATACTCATCAAAATAAAAAAAATGAGTCTTACCCAATGCTTCATCCCAATCCTCTCCTTCTTTGAGTGGGAGATCCGCATCACCTGTAAAGTCCATGCTAGAATGGGGCCAGTCCTCCATGAAAATCAGTTGTCGGTGGAGCCACTTAAAGAACTCCATTCTCCAGGACATCTATTGACCACCTCCAGATATTGGCATCAAAGCCGCCCAATGGACCATCCGTGGATCCTGGGCTAGTGGTGTAGGAACTATCACTTCCTAACATTGAAAAATTGGTAACCATTCCAAGATGAATGGTACCAAGATGTACTCATAGCCAAATTGTTTTAGCTTGCCATTCTTGCATTTTTTCAGCTGGAATTTCATATTGATTGTTTTAATCTCTACCCAATTGTAGAGAGTTGGTGCCATGCAATCTATTCCAAGAAGTAACTGTGTTTTTGTGACCTCGTGCGGACCTTGAACTCCATCAGCTCACGTGATGGTGTGCAACACTACTTTTAGTGCAAGATTGGGAATGGTTTGGATATCCACCTTCCCTCTTTTGGATCCTTTCCTTGCCCCTCAGCACACTCTGTCAATGAACATGCTCATGTTTTCCATTTTGGGCCAGGTACCTGTCAGGATTGGTACTACCCCCCTCCATGACAATCGAGTTATGAAGTAAACGTCTGAGGCCTCAATCTCTAGTTCGTGATCGTGAATTATGAATATTTCCTGAGAATTGTCCCATACATTGATCAAGTACTGTAATAGCTCCATTTGAGCTCAGAGACATGATTCCATGAAGATTTTTTTGAGCCCACAGTCCCTGAGAGCATCCATGCATCTCACATTGCCCAAGGCTTGCTCATCTTCCTCACTTTGTGCTCTTTCCTTCCATTCAATCACCATTTTTCTCTTTCACACTTGCAAAAACATCAATGGGGTCATCATTAGTCAAATAATTTGCTATTTGAGTGTTTAAAATGAGATATTTGTTTTAATTTACAAGCTAAAAATAGTGGCCGCGGTTGGTGTGACTGTTTTAAAAAGAGTCGCGCCAAGTGGCACGCCCCCGTTTTATTTCAAGGTAGGTTAGTGCGAGTCCATGCTTAAAACCTGAGCCGACTATCATGACCTAACTTACACAAAACCCCTCCACAGATCTAAAAAATGGGTTGCAGGTAATGAAAATTATATCAAAATGTAGGCAAGGATATGAGTTCTTACATGGAAAATACAGATTCGTGATTGGCCTTTTGGATTGTCCGCTGTTAGCGCTGCAAAATCACAGTGAAAAAATGGTAAAACATGCTCACAAGAGGTAAAAGTGAAAAGTAATTTATTTTTACTATTTTTGGCGTTTTATAAACTTTTTCAGAACCCTAATTAGGTTTTTTAGCATAATTTTCGATTATTTTGCTATTTTATTTCGAAAAATGGGTTTTACATGTGTCTCTTGTGCAGCGACAAGTCCTCAATGTGACGATGATGAAGTAACGAGTTGTATTTTATACCTTTTTGGACTTGGTAAAAACATCAAAAATTCACCCCTAGATTCATCTTTTAGCTCTTTTCTGACTCTCAAAAATTAAAAAGATTGTCGAGACTCTTGTCATTTTGAACACATTGAAAGGTTGTGAAACGATATCTACCCAGTATACGTTTAACCCTTTTTTGTGCTGGGATATATTATTTACGAAAAAGGAATACCTTAGCCTATTGTGACTAAGAGGTTCTCTCAGACATATTTTTCTACCTTTTTGGATCTGTGAGACTACCTACGAAAAGGGACCTATTGGAGTTTTATTTTTTTCTTCTTTTCAAACTCTCTAAACATGAAAATATGTCGATTTCTTCCTCTGTCAGACTCGTTAAAACCTAAATGACATTGAAAACCGTCACCATGATGTAACCGAGTTCCACCTTCCTAGGGCTCATAAAATGTACTAGGATGGATTTTTCTGAAGGACAAACTTATATGACAAGAACATGGTATCCCATTCAAGCTTGTTTCCAAAAATAATTGGGGTACTCGCTATCAATGGTGGGGGAAAATGGAATTAGTTCTCAGTTGTGTCGGTAGCATGTCACTCTTGAACATGACACTCATCTGCATTCGTGTCGGGTTGGGGAGATCTTAATTCGTCATATTTTCCTCCATGGGTTTAGGTAATCTGTTTTGACCTCTCATATTCTCTTTTCCACGTCATCATGACGTCATATCCCTTGATTTTAGATACTGCCAAATTCTGGATTCGTGTCGCTGATATGTTCAAGAGAAGTTTACTTTTGCAGTTTTCAACCTCTGATCCTCTTTTTGGTCATGATTCACTATCATCTTATTCCTCTGTCTCATGTCGATGATGTGCGAAATATTATGGCCCTCCTTTGACCAGGTCACTTCCTGTCAACTTCAGCTCATTATCTAGGAAGATGATCTAGAGACTCCCTTCTGGATCCTTGGAGATTGCATGCCTCAATGGAAATTTCTTCACATTCGACGACAGGTCCTCATCATTGGCCTTCTATCGACTGATTCTGTAGGTGTTCTATGCGAGCTCACTATTCACATTCCGTGGATTGTACTTGTTGTACCTTGAGAGACATTCTCATTATTGGTGGTTTCTCTCACGCCTGTTAACAACTTTCATCATTGGCTGGTAATCAGGTGACTTTCTTGGATGTTCGACTTCAACTTACCTATTTGGATGCTTGAATTTGTACTTTTTCAGGTCGAGGTGGAGCAAAAGACCTTGGGTTTTGTCTGGTAAAATCCAGGCTACGGGATATTTTGATTTATCATGACTATATGCGTGACTCTTTTGATTGGATGGCTATGGCCATACCTGAGTCTATTTATTGATCCTTCCTTCTGGATGGTTGCGTCCATACCCTGGATCTCATTTTTGTATGTACTCTATTATGGACGGCTGCACCCATGCCACATATTCATGTATCATAGATATCAATTGTACTTGTACTTTCAAGTCTTTTGACGACGGTGTATGGTCTGAAAACATTCTTGTAAAGCATTTCACTCTTCCCTCTCTCTCAAACCTCATGCTTTAGGGGGCATCTATTACACAAAATTTTGTCACCATCCCTGCAATACCCATATTGAACATTGGAGGACCAATTTAGTGACTTCTTTTTGTTTTCATAACTTGAAAAAAGTGTCATTTCATCCCTTTCCATGAGAAGGACATTTCCTCTGTTGACTATTCCTAGAGCAGGCTCTCAAAAACATATGATTTTGGGTCGGCACTGACAGGCAGTTATGGCCTTGCACCCATAGAGAAATTAGCAATAGACCTCATGCCCATTGGTACTCTATCTCAGTGGACTACCCACATCAAGCTATTTTTGGAATTTTTTTAAAAATAGAAGCGAAGATTCCATTCCCAACCACTTCGTGAGCAGATTCAGCTTGGTTTGTTTGACTAAATAACGTCGAAGACATTCATTTGACTTCTTGTTTCCTACATTTGAGCAACCTCCCAAAGGATAAGGCCTCCCTTCCACCTTATGAGGGATCCAAAACCACCTCCTCCTCTCCTATAAGTATACACTTCTTACATAGTTGCAGCTAGCTGAAATGGTTGAATAGTTGAACAATCCTTACTATAGCTGGTGTGAGATAGAGAAGAGATGAATAATTGTCGAGAGAGAGTCTAGACCCATTTCTTCGCTAAGTCCAATCCCCCGAAGAATTCTTGAGACGTGTTTGACTGGACACTTTGAAGGAGGCTGCAATGTCAAGGCTCTTTTGGTTGTAAGCTTCTTCTCTCTACTTATTAATACATGACTAATGTTTTGGTTCCCATTTTTCATTTGATATTTTTATTATTTTGAAATATTTTTAGTTCTCCTTGATAAATTAAACAGTTATGAATGCAAGTATGGTTTTGTATTCTGTTATCATTCTCTGATCCTTATGCAGGCACCCGAGTATCACCATTGAAGGACCGTGACATGTAAAGATGAAGATCAGGAGACTGCATCCACAGCTATGACAACTGCGTTGGAACAAAGGTAGGTCATATATCCCGACTCAGTTTCATTCATAAACTAGGAAACTGAAGGATTAGCATGTCCTCTTTCTCCTAGACCCACCCTAGGGCTAGAGGGATCGCCTCTATCCATAGAGGGGATTTACCTACAAAACTCTTGGTTTCCCCTTTTCTTATTTTTCTTCTTCTTCTTCATCCTCTTCTTCTTCTTCTTAGCTTCCCGGTTACTAAAATCCAAACTTTGACCAGGAAAAGAGGAAGAACAACATGAAGAAACATACGAAGAAGGTGAGTGGTCAAATTTAGGATCAACATGAGGTTGACACTGTTTAGGTGGAGGAAAACTTGGTTGAGAATAATCTTGGACGTTTGGAACCATGGGGGATGAAAATAACTGAACTGGCAAACCAATGGTTAATCCAGGGAGGGACAACGTTGCCATATAGGGAGCACCACCATTTCCAAAAGAAAGAAAAGGACCAGGATTCCCATATGAGGGGATTCCTTGATTGGTAAACTCAAGAACTATTTACATTCATTCCAACCTAAGATATGCTAAGGAGTTATGCATGAGTAAAATGTTATTCCGTGGGAATTAAATTTTAGAAATTTAACACAAAATAAATAAAAAGGGGGTAAACTAGGAAAAAATGATTACCAGGTATCCGTGAACTGTAGAATACCTCCTAGAGAACCAATAAGTATGTTCAGGTAATCTCCCCGAATGTTCTGTTTTGTGTATCACGTCTATAGGACGGCCGATTGAGTTACATATTGCAGGTTTGAAACCTAGTGGGGTCTCCTAAAGTATACTCGAGGGTACGTGGGAGCTCAGTACATAGTAGCGTTGTCTAATGTGTAACCATTCAATGAAAACATCCCCATATACTTACCATACATGTATCATAGTCTTATATACTTCTGTACGCGGGATGTGATATCAACCCCGGGATGCAACGCAGGATGTTGGCGATAGCTACTATGATTAACGATACCGGAGCACGTCTCTAGCCTAGACCACTAAATGTTTGCGTTAATTTCCAAATGCTCCTTAGGTAAATTGAAGTAAATTTAAAATTTGATCTTTTATTATGTTTCAATTTCAAGGCTCAAAACGATGTCACTTGAATACCTATAATGCAACTAGCATGAGAAAAAGATTATTTCAATTCAATGAATGTTATCTTGTTTAGGGAAGAGTTTCAAACAATGATGCGACAAAAAATTTAGTGCAACAAACAAATATTTCCTAACTAGATCACTATCACGATCCCAATTTAATTCAATAATGCAAACTATACAAATGTAATCTATGCACAATTCTTTTTTCCAAAAAATATGCAACTCTAATATATGCACAATTTCTTTTTTCTTTTTGATGAATGATAATGCACTAAATGTACTTTTTGATGAAATGAAATTTACTTAATGCACTTTTTAATGAAATGAAAGCACTCAATGCACCTTTTAGTTTTTAAACCACCAAACAATGCAAGCAATATCTAATGACAATCCCAAAAATTACTTTTCAAATGCAATGTAATCTAATGCACTTTTTACGAAAAGTAAATTTTTGAGATAAATAAAAATTAAATTAATGCAAGAAATCAATTTCTTTTATGGAATGAAAATGATGCTTAATGATCAAAAAAACCATAATATTTCTAAACATACAAGAAAAAAATGACTTAATGGACTCAAAGAATCAAATATTCAACCAAAATTTCACTTTTACAACCTCAAGTATGGGATGGAATTTTGCACACCACAAAGAAACTAAGACAAAACAAACAAATTTTGATACACAAAGAGCAAGAGGATGACCTTATAGATCAGGAAACACTAGGCCTTTTAGCGAAAACCAAAATAAATTTCAAATTTAAGGACCAACACTACTTTACATAGCAAAAACCATGCCGACAGGGTCTTCAATGCTACTTTAGACCCCCAAACCCATGCTGGAATCACTAGTTTGCATAGAAATCCCCTTGCTGGTCTAAGAAACTGCACCAACATGACGGGACAATGGAAGACAGGGTTTTCAACGTGACTGTACTTATAAATATCCACGCTAGTAGTGAAACTGTATCTAAAAAAAGACGTGTTGATCGAGGAATGCTTAGGAAAAGCCATCAGAGCTTAAATAGAAACCTAGACCTAACACTCTAAAGAAAAAATAAAGCACCATGCAGATCTATAGAGACCCAAGCAGACTCAAATCTTGACGATCGGTCAAACTGATCAAAAAACCAAATTAGAAAATGAGAGGCAAAGAGGACATAGCTCCCCCGCGGAGTCGCCAATTTTGTTTTTAAGAAAATCCCCTCTGCAGAAAGAGGCAATCTCTCTAGCCCTAGAGTGGGTCTAGAAACGCACGAGACTATATAATGAAACCTTTCCTAGCTTGTATTCAAAGCGAAAGAGGAACAAGAAGAACATACCTCTTCCTAATGCTATCGCCCATTCCTTTGATGAAGGCCTTGAATCCACAATCCTTTAGGCTGGCTCCTCACTAGTTGTGGCCTTCAAATACTTGTAGGAGATCAAGAAAAAACAATGAAAAACATTATAAGATAAATAACATACATTAAATACAAAATACCTAACAGATCAAGGAGTATTAGGCTACTTGCATAGATATCTAGACAAATATGGAAAGTGAAGCATCAAATGTACTATTAATATAGAAAAGAGGATGCATACAACCATGGCCTTGATTTTGGATACCTCCCTCTGGTGATGCCCAAGTCAAAACCAAGGCTCTTCAAGAATACTTCTCCCAAGTGGAAATTTAAGTGTTATTAGAGTATAGGGATGCAAAGGATTATGATCAAGATATACTAAAAATGGCCAAGCAGTAGTGGAAGGATGGGATTGAATTTATAGGAAGGGAGAAGGAGTTAGGGATCTATAAAAGAAGGTGGAAGACCCACTTGTCAAGGGAAAATCCCGTAATGATAATGTAACGTTCATTCGTATCATTTATCCATCATAAATGTTTTTTACCCTAACTTCGCATTCTAATTACTTTTAAGAATATTTATCTTAGAATATACTTGTAAAAAATAAGAAACTTACCTTAGTTTTATTTGCTAGAAAACAATAAATATAATTTCATGATAAATAAAGAAAAAATTATAGATCTACTCATATCATTTATCCATCATAAATGTTTTTTACCCTAACTTCGCATTCTAATTACTTTTAAGAATATTTATCTTAGAATATACTTGTAAAAAATAAGAAACTTACCTTAGTTTTATTTGCTAGAAAACAATAAATATAATTTCATGATAAATAAAGAAAAAATTATAGATCTACTCATAATTATAACATAAACTAAGTATCAGGTGATATTGTCATATCATTCATTAATCCTTGGTTCATCATGCCATGCAATCTTGCAGTGATAATTATTATAAAGCTTATAAAGTTTATTACCCCTACTTCGAGGAGGATTGATGTTACACACTCGGACTAAGTTGTATTGATAGTACATATACTAATTTCGATAGATTATAACTGACCCATAGAGATATGAATTTTTTTATGAGATTTAAGGACTTTTCAGTCTGCAACCTCCATTTCTTAAGTGATCACCATGCATTGGCATGTGGCTTTATTTCATCCGTAGATATGCATACCACATTGACGGTGGAGGTTGATCCTAGGTTCATTAGGGTATCAACCTACCCTCATCCAAACCCTAACCTCTCCATTCTTGTGCCTCCACCACTTTAGTCTTCGATATCTGCAACTATGGAGTATCTATTGTGTAGTGTTTTTCTCACAAAGGTTCAGGCAATGGTGAGTCTCTAATTATTTTCGGATGAGCCTTCGTGCTCACGATACTGTCACTGGGTTAACAAAATACCTTCGCATTTTATTTTGCCAAAAGAAGCTCGACTATAGCGTTGCCCATCGTTCTTTAGCCGAAGGAATTCTTCTTCAACTTTTGTCACTAGTAAATTTTTGTAATATTCCCAATTAGCTTTCAGCTAGTTGGAATATTAAATTTTGTTTTTTCTTCTTAGTTAGAAGAATAAGAGGGTAGGGAGACCCATAAATCTCCTTAGTAGGAATAAAATCACTCCTAATGTGGATGGAGGTCATCAAAGTAGCTGGGTAAAGCACCCTTATGTGTGAATAGGGGATGAAGCATGTGGAATGGGTCAAGTTTTACCAATCAACAATGCTGGTATGGAGGGAGTGGATAATCTATGAGAGACAGCGCAGTTTTGGAGGGAGATTCTTTGCATGGCAGTAGTGGCCTTAACGAGTGGGGCCCAAGGTGAGAAGTCTCACAAATCATATAAGGAAGGGGAAGGTAGCCTTAGAACTAATGTTGATTATTATTTTTTTTATGGTCTGTTATGACTTGTTTCTCTATTCAGCGGTTTAGCAGAGACTGCAGTGCTGTTTAGCACAAGGGTGTTCCCGAGCAGGAATCTCACCCTCATCCTTGGGGGACTTTGAGTGCCCACTCAGGAGAGTTGTTTCAAATGCATTTCCACATTCCAGCATTAGGCCAAAGCTTTATTCTTCTTATACATTGCAGTTTCTTCCAAGGTTGTGCTATGTTGCAGGGTAGAAGTTGTGGAGGGTTTGACAGGGCCATTTCTGAGTTCGTGTTTTAGCGGAGAGGTAGCCTTTCCATTGGGAGGCCAGCAAGGAAATTCCTTCAGAATCATTTCATATTTTGGCACCAGGCCAAGCTACTACCATCCCCTACAATGTAGTTTCAGTCATTGACTGCATTATTTCAGAGATCAGTTGCAGGGGAGGTTTCGGTGCATCATTTGGGGAGTTATATCTTCAGTGGACGGATCAGCCTTTCACCCGTGGAGTCTATTGGAGGAGAGCCACATATTTCTACATCAGCTTCAGCCATATGTTCCCAACTATTCAGTTGTAGTGAATCCTCAACCCTAGGGTTGTAGTTCACCATTTTGTATTTTGTATATTTCTGGAAACCCTTTCTGGGTTATCTGGGAAAATTGTTGTAGAGCCTTGATCTCTATTTCCGGCACTCTTTGAGCATTGTATTATCAAATCGATTCATTTATATTTTCCAGCTGTAGTGTTATTCACTAAAAATGCATTGTATTGGCTTCAATATTTGTGTAGCAATTATATTCTATGTTTTGGGTCTTTTTTGCATTAGAGACTTCTCTTGCCTAGCTTGAGGGACTTGATCCCCAAGATATTGTATTCATTGGTTACTGTTACACTTAATATCATGGATCTATATTTGGCTCATGCTTGATGTATTGTGATTTACTGCTATTTTCCATTATTGTGTTCAATATTGATGCTCTCCCAATTTTGGGATATTACAATTTTCCTTATTTGGTTTATCTGGGTATTATTGTTTCTTCCATCTAACTTCAGAACCTAATATTTTCATTATATATATC
The DNA here is from genome assembly GCA_034641835.2 of Pinus albicaulis. Classification (NCBI taxonomy): domain Eukaryota; kingdom Viridiplantae; phylum Streptophyta; class Pinopsida; order Pinales; family Pinaceae; genus Pinus; species Pinus albicaulis. The sequence goes on along the minus strand of JAXQQM020065779.1, from coordinate 16,858 downwards.
ATTTCTTTGCATAGTCTCATACCCAGGTTTATAATTTGTTTGCAAGTCTGAGGGCACACTGCCTCTGCTCGACCCAAGGGAAGGTTATACAATTTTTTTCTGGTCTGGTAACTCTTACGTTAACAATGTTTTGTTTAACTCTTCCTAACTCATCTATTCTTTTCTCCGTGCAGGTATTGACTCCACACTCATTTTTCTATTGGCACATTTGCCTTCTCCTGCAATAATTCCTTACTGAAAATTTCTCTGCTTTCTTTCAGGTGCACTTGTTAATTCCATAGCTATTTAATTAGTTGGTTCTCAAATGATGTTTCTCTGGTTTGAGGATTATATTTATGTCAGCCCATTAAGGGTTTACTTCTCATTTTTCCCCTGTTGAGGGAAAGAGTAGTTTAACTCTAAAAATGTTATGGTTTTTGTGGCTATTTTGTTTTTATTATCTCACAACTGTGAAAATTACCTCCAAGGGTTTATCGTTACTTATTGTTGTACATTTTTGTATACATATATATATTCCTTCGGAATAGCCGATAACTTCTCCGTGAGTCGACTCCTTTCAGCAAAGGGTTTGGTATAAAACCACACAGGTTTTAAGTTTAAATTTCAAATCGTGACGTTCCACTGTACTTGTTTACTTATTTATAATTACCATGTTTTTCAAATTCTACAAACCCTTCGTTCTCTCGTTTCTAGAATTTATCAGGATTATTCTTAGTTCTTGATTTTCTTGTGAAAATACCGTTGTTATTTTTAATATAAAATCTATTCCTTTTGGATTCATGTTTCAGGTTTCTTCCTTAAGCTATTCTATTGATAATTTGCGGTGCTCTATGGTTCTTCCATTTGAATATTTATCAAGTTATTTTAAAGGAAATTGTATTCAATTTTTTACTCGCTGTATCTATCCTTCCTTCATTTTTATCTCTTAGCTATAATGGAAGATTATTTCTCTGTATATGCATAATATCTCTTTGCGAATAATTCATGGAATAAGATTGTAACAATGTTATGAGTAGGGAACACTATTTCTTTCAGCATCTTTCTTTCGTACAGTAACTTCTGATTTACTTAAGAGTTTAATAGTTTATAGTTTATGATGTTTGCATCTACTTCTAGATTTATTCTATATGGGTGACCGGACCACTCTATGGGGATTTTTCCCTCTACCCGTGTATTAGCTAGCTCTGCCTACAGGACATACAATCTTTTTCTTGGGATTTTCCTTCCTAATATTGAACTGTTAAACCTGATATATTTATTGTTTCTATCAAGGGTTTTATCTAGTGACTCTTTTAAATTCCATTCTACAAAACCTTTGAATTACATAATAAGTAAATTTTGTAGACAAGGAAACTTTTCCTTAATCTACTATCTATAGAGTATTCTTCTTCTGTAAATTCTTTTGCTAGATAAACACAGCATTTAAAATTTCTGTTTCTATATCTGAGCATACATTTCATAAGTAAATACACAAGATTATTTTCCATTCAAATTTACTTATCTCACTTTCTGTAAACTCGGATGGCTTCCGTCCAACCTTCAGTGAGGAAATGATGTCCTCTACTCCCCTCATGCTCCTCACCAATGTAGGAAATCACAACAGTATATTTTTCCAAGGAGGTAGACTTCAGGATTCCTGTACAGTCTCTTCTCCTAATCAGGTAGAAGAGTTCCACCGGTTTTCCACCTACTTTGGATGTTCTCTCCTTCAAGCTTCCCAACTGTTCCTCTTCACCTATACAGAACCACTTTCCTCCCTTAAGATTTTCTTTTTATTCCCCAGAGGAAAGGTAATTTCCAGTAACTTCTTATTCAAATACTTTGGAGTCTTGTAAAATTTTACCTTCAAATTCATGGTAACATACCATAATTAAAACTTTATTCTCAAAAGTAAGAAACTTCAATTCACAAATTATGATTAACATACTTGTTAATCTGTTAAATAAAAATTAAATACTTTAGTGTCTAATTAAAATTGTATTTTAATAAATAATCATTAAATAAGGGTGTTACAGCTTCCCTCGCTTAAAATGAACATTGTCTTCGGTGTTATACCATTCCACTAAACAGTTCTGGATATGCCTCCCACACAAAGCTTTCATCTTGCCAAGTCACCTCCTCTGGGCTAAATAGCTTCCATTGCACTTTAACTTGGGTCTTAGCTTGCTTCTGGAGCATTATTTCTCTCCATTCGAGGATACATTGAGGCTCTACCAAAAAATCGTCCCCCGGTTCGACCTGCAACCATAAAATGATAAATTAATAAATAGTCATTTATATTTCTTAGAAATATTAATTTTCCATTTCCTTCATACCTAAACATTATGTCACTATATTTCGTGTTTAAGATCATGTATGTATCTTTTAAAAACAGACACATGGAACACATTATGCACTTGTATATGTCCTGGTAAAGCTAACCAGTAGGCTACTAACCCCACACTTTCCAAGATTTGGAAAGGTACATAGAAGTGGGGAGCCAATTTGGCACAGGTAGTCCACCTCAGTGTACTCTTCTTGGGTCTGATTCTAACATAGACATGGTCACCCACTTCAAATTCCCTGTAGCATACACTTTTTGCCTATCTTGCGCACTCTTCAAATTTTGTCGAATCTTCTTGACTTATCGCTCCATCTCAGCCAACATCTATGGTCCAAGCATTAGCTTTTTTTTCGGACTACTCCAATTAGTAGGCATCTGACATTGTCTTCCATACAGAACTTCAAACATACTCATTTTGAGTGACTCTTGATAACCGTTATTGTAAGAAAATTCTACCAAGTGTAGATAATATTCCCATTTTGTAGGTTTCTGCATTACATACATTTGTAGCATGTCCTCCAAAATCTGGTTTACCCATTCTATTTGCCCATGTAACTGAGGATGGTAAGCCGTACTGAACTGGATTTGAGTGCCTAGTCCAGTAAAAAATTCCTTCCAAAAGGTTGAAGTAAACTTCACATCTCTGTCTGAGATTACCGTTTTTGGTATACCATGAAATTTGAATATTTCTCTCATAAAGATGTTAGCAATTTGTATGGTTTTAAAATTGGACTGTACAGGAATGAAATGGGCGGCTTTGGTCAAGCGATCAACAACTACCATTATTGAGTCATTATGTCGCTTTGATCTCGGTAGGACAACAATAAAATCCAACTATATAACTTCTCATTTCCATTCTGGTACTGGTATGGGTTGTAATAAAATGACTGGGTGTTGATGTTCAAATTTCACGTGCTGGCATTCTAAACACTTAGTCAAATATCCAGCAATATCTTTGCGTATTCTTGTCCAAAAGTGATTTTTTCTGATGGTTGTTAACATTTTTTGATAGCCATGGTGTCCAACATACAAATTTTTGTGATAATCATCGAGGATCAGTGCTTTCAAACTTAATTTATTAGGAATGTATATCTTGCCTCGAAATATTAACAATTGTTCTTCATTGATGATATAGTCTGACTAGTTTCCTTGTGCCCCTGTATCTTGTGCTTGATGCCATAAAAATTGATATTCAGGATCTTTTTCTGCAACCTTATTTACCTGTTTATGGAATTTGAGTTCCACATCATTGAATTATAATTCATAAATATGATGTAGCTTCCTGCTTAATGCATCAACAACCTGATTTTGTTTTCCTTTAACATGATGCATTTCAAAATCAAACTCGCTCAGGAATGCATTCCATCTAGCCTGGTGAGCATTCAAATGGGCTTGCTTAAAATAGTTGGTTAAACTGCTATGGTCAATTTTCAGCAAAAACTTTTTCCCCAATAGGTAGTGCCTCCATATCTTAAGTGCATGGACTACTGCAGTCAATTCTAAATCATAGGCAGAGTATCATTGTTTGTGGTATTTTAACTTTCTATATTCATATGCCACCACCTTCCCCTCTTGCAACAACACTGCTCCTACTCCCTCTTTACTTGCATTAGTGCAGACTTCAAATTATAAATTTGGATCTTCCACTTTCAGAACAGGAGCAGTGGTCAAGAAATTTTTTAATTTCTCAAAACTAGATTGGCATCCATTGGTCCAATTGAACACTCACCCCTTGTGCTGCAAGGAAGTTATAGGAAATGAAATTTTGGAAAATCCTTCTATAAAACCTCGGTAGTAACCAGCCAGGCCCATAAAGGATCATATGTATGCCACATTTTTAGGCCCCTTCCATTCCATAATAGTATTTATCTTTTTAGGGTCCACTGCTATTCCTTCAACCGAAATGACATGGCCCAAATATTGTATTTGTCTCTTGTAGAAGTTACATTTGCTGAATTTGGTGTATAGCTGATGGTCCCTCAAAATTTTTAGCACTATATGTTGATGCTCCTTATGTTCCTCCATATTTCTTGAATATATTAACAATCAAAACAAATTTATCCAGGTATGGATGAAATATGCCATGCATTAAACTCACGAATGTTGCAGGTGCATTGGTCAAACCAAATGATAGGACCACAAATTTGTAATGCCCATATCTAGTTTGGAAGGCTGTTTTATAAATATCTTCATCTTTTATCCTTATTTGATGATATCTAGATCTTAAATCTATTTTTGAAAATATTGTTGCCCATTTTGCTTGATTGAACAGATCATCAATCTGAGGTAGTGGATACTTGTTTTTAATAGTTAATTTATTAATTTTCCTATATTCCATACACATTCGCATGGTACCATCCTTTTTCTTTATAAACATTATTGGTGCCCCCCAAGGAGACACACTGGGACGAATATAACCTTTGTCCAATAATTATTGTAAGTTCATTTTCAGTTCTATTAACTTAGGCACACTCATTCGGTATGGTGCTTGTGATACCGGTGCTACCCCTGGCATTAACTTGATGGTAAAGTTATCCCACTTTGGTGGCAATCCTAGTATGTTTTCTGGAAACAAATCCATGAAGTCTTGCACCACCGATATATTTTCCATCATGGGAGCCTTATCTTTGGAGTTGGAAAATCCCACCTGAATCACATAGATTTGACACCCTTTCCTAATGCATTTCCCCAACTGAGATGTTGTAATAGGATGCAACTAAAGTGGCTTCTTAATTCCTTTCAACTCTTTACGTGTTCCATCTTCATCCTTATAATTAATAATTTTATCTTTGCAATCTACTAGTGAGCAATGCACTTCCAACTAGTCCACCCCCAATAATATGTTATAAGAGCCTAAAGGTAGAATGTTTAATTCAACCTTTATCTTCTGATCCCCAACTTCAAGGAGACAAGTGGAAACTTTGGCATGAAATTTTCGCTTTGCCCTGGTAGCCAGTTGTACTAGCCAAGGATTTTTAAACTTTTGGCTCTGTAAGTCATATCTTTCCACAATCAGGGTATCTACATACTTAAGCTAGCACCAAGATCGACCAAAATAGATATAGGGTCGGAATTCATCTTACCTTCAAGTTCTATCATGGTTGACTGGAAATCTGCTGCCAATATTTAAGTGCAACATTGATTCTGGGTATATTATGTGCCACGTATCCCACAGTAGATGCTTCTTGCACGTTAGCTGTAGTTTCATTCCTCCCAATATGTGGGCAGTTTTTGTAATAATGTCCCTCACCACATCCCCAACATTGTGATGGTGGTTTCTATGACTGTCTGTGAGCTAGTCGGGTGGATGCCTCAGTGGGTTGGTCTTCGATTGTCCATTTGGGTCTTTGTTGATTTTTCCCAATTTGCTTATCTATTGAATTTCTTACAGCGGATTTATAATTTCTAGATCTGCTATTTCTAAATATTGAAGAATTTTTCTGTCCTTTCTTGGGTGGTCAATTTCTGACAACTTCTCCTTTTTCTTTGGACTGCTGATAGCACATTCGAGCCTTCCGAATTACCTCATCCATCATTTTTGGACCTACAAATTCAATTCTCTCTTTCATGTGAGTAGGTAAACTACTCAAAAATCACTGTACTTTTTCCTTTTCATCCTTTAAATATGGCACGTATCTTAAAAAATAAGTAAATTTGGTCATGAATTCATCTATAGATATTTGGCCCAACCGCAAATCATTAAATTCCCAAGATTTTTCATTGTCAAATCATTCTATTAGGTACTTGTCCTTGAAATATTGCTAGAATTCATCCCAGGTTACATTCTGGTCTTCAATTCTGTAATATTCCCAATTAGTCCAAAGCTTATTGGAATATTCATTTTTGTTTCCTTTCCTTGTTTAAAGAATAAAAGTGTAAAGGAGGTCCATAAAACTCCTAATAAAGAATAAATCAATGCCAAATGTGAAAAAGGCTAATTCTTGGCTATGTAAGAAAGCACCCTTAGGTGTGAAAGGGGTTGGATATTTTGACTGGGTCAACCATGACCAAATGTACAGCGTTGTCTTGGAGGAGTGGCCATCAATGAGGCACAATGCAGTTTTAGATGGAGATGGCTTCTGTGAAAGAAGTGATTTCATTGAAGGTGTTTTAGGGTTTAAAAGCTCTTAACTTATAAAAGAAAGAGGATGGCAGCATGAGGAGGTTGTCGATGATATGTATTTTCTAAGTATATTGTATGTTTAAACATATCTCATTCTCTTGTTGTTTAGCTGAGAATAATGTTGTTTAGCATTGGGTGTTCTTGATCGAGAATCCCACCTCTTTCCTTGAGAGGCCTCTTGGAAGAGTTTGTGTTGCATAGTCCACTATCTTGATAAATTCCAAGCTTCTCATTTCAACTACAATGCATATCATATTGAGGGGTTGGTTGTCTTTGCAAGCTGCAGCAAGTGGAGGCTAGATCTATTCAAATCTAGGCCATTTCAGTGCTCCTTTTCAGTGGAGGAGGCTTCTATTCCATTGGGAGGAGAGTATTGGACATCTTGAGCTACATTTTCAGATCTTGGCATGTGGCCAACTATATTCTAAACCCTACAGTGCAATTTTCCTTCCATATGTGTGTTATTACTGTAGGTGTTGTTGCAGGGTCTTTTGGCACATCATTTGGAGGATTATTTTAAAGTGTTGGGGATCTACCCTTCACCTTGGAGATCCATTGGAGAGGATCATTATCTTGTTTATATCATATCAGATTTGAATATTTCTGAGTAGCTTCATATTTCTATAAATCTGCAGACTTAAATCTTAGATCTACTTCTTGTACATGGTTTAATGCTGGAAACCCCAAGGGGATTCTGAAGAGCCAATATAGTGTATGGATCTGTTATAGATCTAAATTTTCATGCACTTATTTTCTCTAGATCTGAAGTGTAATCAACAACTATTGCATCCCAATAAAATAATGTTGTCAGGAAATTTCCAGTCTATATGTATGGTTGCAACACCTCTTTTGAGAATTTTCTTCTATTGGTGACTTGTATTTCCAGTTATGCATCTTATGGACCACATTGTACATCTATTTTTCTGCTATAAATACATTTTAAAGGTCTCCATATTGGCCTCCTACTTTTCTTTAGATGAACTGCGTTATTTTCCTGCATATCTATCTTCTATTGTTGTATTGCCCATTTGGGAATATTACAATGGTATCATAGCATCATCTTGGCACAACCTATGCATTCTAAGAAGCCAATATGTCTTCTAAAGAAGAAGGACCTCTTACTGCCAGAGTAAAGAGGTATCTAAAGAGAAGACAGAAGAATTTTGATTACACAAATGACATTGAAGACAAGGGTAAAACCCCATTATCTACAAGACTGAAAGGAAAGGAGTTCCCAAGACTTCTTCTCCAAAATATGCAGGTGCTTGAAAGAGAAACCAAGGGAATAAGGAGGGAAAGCCATGAAGATCCCTCAAGAATATTGTCACATGAAGAAATCCCCAGTTCTTCATATTATGTGTGTGAACATTCAGCCACACAATTAGATCTACAACGTTGTACCATGCCTACATTCTCGGAAAGAGAAGAAGTAGAAGAAGGAACATCAAAGGAGTAGACTCTTGGTGACTATCTCGAAGAATATGAATCTCAGTCTAAGAGATTCAAGGAGTATCTAAGCTTCCAATGTTTATATCAACTTAAAGAAGAGAGAAGACCCAAAAACTATAATAGAAGAAGAGGGCGCATGCAGCCCACTTTGGGTAGATTCTTTCTACCTACTTTTGATGGGTCACCCAAGAGGACAGCCAAGTCTTGGGTAAGGAACCTAGACACATATTTCCAGCTACATCAAATTTCAGAAGAAGAAGCCATTAGAATAGCAGTGCTGCTTCTCGAAGGTAAGGCTTATGCCTGGTAGTTATTTGAATCTTCTTCATTGGATAATGTAAATATATCTACTTATGCAAAGTTCACTAGGAGGTTAGTGAAAATATTTTATTTGAAACAATCTCGAATTTCCTTGGGAGAACAAACCAAGGCCAAGAAATCAGCACATTTTCATGATTTGGAAGGATCCATGAACCCAACTCCATTTCAGAACATTGTTGAGCAGGTTGAAGGTTTGCAACATGCTTTTCCAATGGCAAAGGCCCCACTTTAGCAAGAAATTTCTTCTCAAGAAGAAGACACGAGGATTCCTTTTTCAAAGGGAGATCAAGATAAAGGATCTCTTAATGAGGAGGCATTCTCCATTGATGAGAAGAAGGAAGAGGGAGAGCTGGAAAGGTCCTCCAGTGCTGTGACATCAGGAGGAGATTTACCTCTATTTGGAGATGGAGATGAATCAATTGCTTCAGCTAGAGGAGCTCTTGTATCTTTGCAAGAAGCTCCAAGGGATCAATATCTAAGGGATCTTACATACGAAGAGCATGAGGTGCATGTGTCTATGATGATGGACAATGAGACAGGACAAGGGAGGGATCACAGTGCTGACATTGCAGGATATGATCCACTATTACATGGAGGAGAGGATGGAGCAAATGCTCCAATCAGAAGCACTCTTGCATCCTTAAGAGTGATACCACATTATCATGAAACTTCCACACAGGAAACAGAGATGAATTTTCACAGTGGAAGCAGGTATATGATGGTCCCATCTATTATGCACATGAGGATGATCCATGAGACATCATTATCTTGTGGTAAACCACCTAGGAGACCACTTGATTCAGATTTGGTGAAATATGTCTCACCTCTTGATGCTCCATTCATATATCCAGGAAGGAAGGGAGCATTAGAAGATCACAATACAATGCTGAGAGTGTTGGGTACGCTCAAGGATGAGGGAAATGTTTCCCCACTATCACCATTGTCCACTCTCCCATCTCATACTGCGCTGAGAAAAGATGCTGCAAGATTAGAGAAGGACACCATCATGGGGCAAGGAGAACAGTCCTTGGCTATGGAAACTAAGGAGATAATCTCACTTGGAGAGGAATCTTCCATACATGATAGGAGATGGTGGCCACACATGCATATGTTGGCAATACCAAGGAGGTGTTGGATAGATGATAGCCTTCCATGGGAGACTGATGATAGCCTTCCATGGGAGACTAACTTCCAATAACTTCTATCCTCATTTGAGCATGTGCATATGAAAGAAGGGGAGCAAGGAGGGAAGTGCAACCTTCCATCATATAACTTTGGCATGGGTGATGTCAAGGAGGAAAAGAAGGGAAGGGATGACCTTCCAACACATACCTTTGGCATGGGATATTTCAAGGAAAGGAGAAGCCACATGACAGACATTTCATTTGATAGATCATCAGTGCTGTCATTGTTGAGGAGTCTAGATCCATATTGGAAATCCCAATTGTTGGTGGATTATACCAAGGATCTTCACACATGCATGATACTTGATGACTATAGTACCTGAAGAGGGATATTCAGTCCAAGAAGGATTCATCTATGATCATGGTAGGATCTTCTTGTCTAGAGCCTCCAAGCTCAAGGAGAAGTTACTACAAAGGGTCTATGAAGAGTTCTATTTCAGCCACACATATTCCAGGAAGATCAATAACACCATCATGAGGAGCTACACTTGGAACAGATTTGAAGGATAACTATATCAGCATTTTCAAAGATGCATGTACCATGTGGAGATGGGGCAGCAACATAACTCTATGAAAGAGTTAATTCAACACTCTCTTTCTCTTTTTGAGGAAGGGAATAGATCTATGCACCACTCCATTTTTCTAAGGAGGAATCATGGTGGAAAATGTGTTCATGTAAATAATGTTTCATTTGATTATTGTTTGCATTCTTCCACTTTTTATATGTAGGCCATGAATCCAATGAGGAATGTTGTACCTTATAAAATTCATGGCCAACTTTGGGCCAAAATTTTTTCTGAATATGGCCACTCCCTTGGAGATGAAAGGGAGATTTTGTTTCATGATGGGTACATTCCTAAGGCACCAAATATATCTCACACTTACAGCCATAGTGAGATGACATGGGCAAAAAGTAAGTGGTGGGGAAGCCACTTACCACATCTTGATCTGATTCAGGCAGGAGATGCACTGTGTTGGTTCCACATGTGGGACTATGAACCACCTCCATATGCACAAATTTCTATTTGTATGTATGTAGTTTTGCTCCCATACATCGATGATGTACTTGTGATTTTTTATGGGAATGTATGGAGGGAGGATGGTAGGAATGTATGTGCCTTATGGGATGGAGATTCTCCATGTACCTTATGCTACATGTTGCAGTGAGAACATTGGGCAAACCATGTTTGTTTCATTTGAACTATTGTCTCCTTATGGGATGGACTATTTGCATCTCATGAGAACTATGGACTAACAATTCATGGAGGGATGGATTGTTGAACACTCAGCTTATGGAGGTAGCTTATCACATGTTGGTGTCACCAGTGGAGGAGGAGAAGAGTTGCACCACTCACCTTATCAGTTTCTTGAGGACAAGCAACAATTAGGAGTGGAGGACTGTAATATTCCCAATTAGTCCTAAGCTAATTGGAATATTCATTTTTGTTTCCTTTCTTTTTTTAAAGAATATAAGTGTAAAGGAGGTCCATAAAACTCCTAATAAAGAATAATTCAATGCCAAATATGAAAAAGGCTTAACCTTGGTTATGTAAGAAAGCAACCTTAGGTGTGAAAGGGGCTGGATATTTTGACTGGGTCAACCATGACCAAATATACAATGATGTCTTGGAGGAGTGGCCATCAATGAGGCACAACGTAGTTTTAGATGGAGGTGGCTTGTGTGAAAGAAGTGATTTCATTGAAGGTGGTTTAGGATTTACAATCTCTTAACTTATAAAAGGAAGAGGATGGTAGCATGAGGAGGTTGTTGATGATATTTTATTTTCTGAGTATATTTTCTGTTTATAAATATCTCATTCTCTTGTTGTTTAGCTCAGAATAATGTTGTTTAGAATTGGTAAAGTTGTTAGATTCGGTCCTTACAGCCCTCCGTTAGAGATCATTTCGCTTTTTGCATATCATTTTTAGGTGTCTCGCTCGTTTCACTTCGTTGCATTTCGGTAGGGGCATGCCATTGACTAATGAGGGGGTCTGGTTGTCTTGTGTTTCCTCATGCTTGTACCTACAGGGTTAATTAAAATTCCTCAAAAATCACTGAAGTTCATGGTCATTTCATTCATGGTCATAAATGATTAGTTTCGTTAAAAAGAGTCTTTAGTCGTAGAGTCTAGGGTCTTCAGTCCTCTGCATACATGTAATAAAAGCCTGCAGGCCATGAGTTTGGTTTCAAAAGATTCTCGTTTCATATTTTTATTCTCAAAAACGTTTGAAGACATTTCTAGTCCAAAACTCTGTTTTGGAACTAGAAATTGTCAAATTTCATTTGTTGTAATAATTGTGTATTTCTTTCATCATAAGAAATTTGAAGGCAGCCTCTGATCTTTGCCAAATCCAAATGCCAAATCCCTGCAAAAACAACCAAGTATTATCAGTCCAAGACTCAGAAAAATAACAAAAAGCCAAAGGACAGCATTGTATTAAGTGATCAAATGACAAAGTGCCAAACATTATTAAAGTGGGTTATGGAGAAAATTTAAATCAAAGTTGATTTTTATGAGATATTTTGCAACCCATATAAAGCATTGGAGACAACTCATTTGCATAGATTCCCAAAGCAAAGGTCGAATTGCAGATTAGAAGGGTGAAAGCTTGTTTTCAAAAATGAAGACCAGAGGTGTAAGAGGCGCGCTACTTACAGAGGAGGCGCGCTACTCACAAGAGGCGCGCTACGCATATAGCCTCACTGGCCTGTGCAAATTAACACACGCGCTACTCATAAAACGTGCACTGCTCATTGGGTGAGCGCGCTACTCATATAATTTCAGAGCCAGAAATTTTATCTCCTGCGTCCGATTTGATGCCAAATCACCTCAATTGGCTTGCAAATAGGTTTTTCATGATTGCTCAGTAAATTTTGAAAATTATTGTGGTGTTTTAAGAGTGGAGAGACTAGTGTGTTTGATGTGGAGAAAGGTGAAACCCTAGGTTCATTGCAAATTCATTTCTTGGGGTTTTGAAAGACATGTTGATGGTTTTGTGAAGGATTTCCAAGCTTGTGTTGTTGATATATATGTTTATGCATCTACTGTCAAAGTTTCACGGCCCTCACACTCTCAGTTTTCCATTTCATCACTGCTGTCATCGCCATTATATTACCACTGTCATTGCTATTGTTTTACTATGGTCATTTTCACATTGTTTCCCATTCTCCATTGACGAAACACAGTCCCATACTCATTTTCCCTTTGACAAATCTTAGCCAGTATTGCAAAGGTTGTACACTACATTACACTTTTTACTCATTTGTCAAATTCCCTTGTGATCAAAGCAGTGACTGTTTTTATGCCAATCCACTTGACAGAGCCATTACCACTGTGGCTTGTTTTCCTATGATACTTTGATACATATGTGACATATTTGGGTTTTGAGCATACATTGAAACTTTTGTCTTCACTACACCTATATCAACATATATATTGCAGACATCTTGTTTTCAAAGCCATGTCAGAGACAGATTCAGTTTATGAGCAGGAGTATGACAGTGATTCCACAACAGAGGGTAATGTGCCACGGAGGTCTCACAAAGGTGGCAAAGGTGGTAAGCATCTCAGGGAGGAGCCTACTTCTTTGGCTCAATTGCAGGCTTGCCCGCTTGCAATGGATTGTTTTCAACATCAGTCATGTTTCCAATACTGTGAGATGATTTCACAAACCCAGCATCATCGTGAACTAGCTCGTCTATTTGTTCTACATTTACATGATGGCCGTGTAAACCTTGCCGGAGTAGATTTCATTCTGTCACCAGAGACTATTGCTCAGGCCACCGGGATACCAAATATAGGAGAGGAATGGAACAAACGACAACAATTAGAGAAATCCTACTATGAGCCATACATCAAACCTAGGTTTATGAGGCAGCTGAGCAGGGTATTTCCATACAGATTCCTGAAGGATGAGTTTGCACCATTGATGAAACTCATCATTCGATATTTCAGTTGCGAGGGCAGATTCTCGCGTCTCTATGCGTACCATGTCCGTTTGTTGATGCATTTCACGAGGGTACGTATGATGAGCATTCCATACTTCATGTATCACAACATAGAGAGGATGAAAATTTTTGTACAGAAGAAGACCCCAGCACAGCAGCATAGAAGTATATATCATTACGCGCTGATCAAAATCATGGTGGTACATCAGTTGACACAGCAGGGCATTACTTGGGAGGATTTCATCTCCCGTGACTTCTTCACAGCGCCGCAGCCGCCTCCCAAGGTAGTTCATGATGAGGGAGAGACTTCACATCAGCTGGACATCCCTGAGATCGAGCATATAAGTGCTCCATTGTATGTGACATACCAGCGAGGCCACAGGGCTTTATTTGCAGCTACATGACGAGTACTATCTCCACCCGAGGTGGAAGGGGTCTCGTTGACTTCATCAGCAGCGCGAGTATTATCTCCACCAAGGGTGGAAGGGGTCTCGCCTTCTTCTTCAGCACAGGTACAGATTCAGGACAGAGGCAAGAGGCCTATGCATGATGAGGGCCCATCAGGTGGTCGAGACACTGATTTCACATTCATCGATGTTGATGCGAGCTCTCCTAGCTCGAAACTGAAAGAGATCATCCATGAGCAAAAGGCCGAGAATGAAACACTGAAAGAGAAATTGCAAAGGGCTCAGTGGGTGATAAAATACCTGGAGCAGCGTAACAAACAGCTAGAGGATGAGCACACACTGTTAGAGCTGCGGCGAATCCGTGAGGATCGACAATTGGCCCGGAAGAGACTAGGTGACATGACACCAGTTGAGCGAGAGACCGAACTCATGCATGTTAACATTCATCTGGAGAAGTTGTTGGCAAAGGCCAATAGAGAGAAATACATGCTTCGTCACATGAAAGGTCATTATTGGGCCCGCATGCATGTCTGCAAGGCAAAAATGAAGATTCTAAAGAGGAGGTTGAGCAGTGCACTAAAACGGCGGAAGAGGCCTGATCCACTCCGGATTTTGGCCGAGGCTTCCTTGGCTGGGCATGATACATGATGGAGGGTCTTCGCTCCGAATTTGAGCGAATTTGAAATTTTTTTTGTCATTTTGGAAAATTTTGGTCTCAAAACAGGTTTTTCAGCCATACGAGTAGCGCGTCGACGCGCTCGCTTATGATTGGGACACTTGCTGGAGGAAAAATTTATATTTTTGGATTTTTCATGAAAATTTATGCATGCTCCAGTAAGACCAAAGCATTTCACCAAATTATGGATGATCAAAGGGGCCAAAACACCATGAAAATCACTATTCTGCCACCCTTTTTAGCAGCAGGAAGTACTTGTGGGAGGATGAAGTTTTGGAGGGGCAAATGAGCTCCAAATTGGGAAATTCCACTTGGGCTGGATAGCAGACATCCAGGGATTTCCAACAAGCTATCATGAGCTTGATTTTGATGCCGGGAAGTGCCCCAAAAGCAGGCTGAAAGGCGCGCTACTCATATAGCTCAGGCGCGCTACTCATATAGATTTTTGGCTGATTTTTCATTTTCCAGCTCAGAATTTCGGCCAGTTGGACCAGTTTTGCTTGTGGATGTAATTTTTGAGTTAACTTGATGTAATATTATGGTTGGCATGTAACTTGGACTCATTTTTACCTATTATATATGATTCACTCCTAAAAAAGTAAAATCAAGTGAAAGAATTAGTTTCCTTCCTTTTAGAGGCAAGTTGTTTGGCTGCCTATATTCTAGCTCCTTGTTTAGAATTAGTTGGAACTGCTCCTAGAAGGAGGAATTCGACCCCTAGAGGTGTGGGAAGGGGTTAGGATAGTCTATATGATGTAATTTCTAAGAAATTCTACAGGTTGGACTCTTGGGAATATTTTGGCACACTATT
Source organism: Pinus albicaulis (assembly GCA_034641835.2). NCBI lineage: Eukaryota > Viridiplantae > Streptophyta > Pinopsida > Pinales > Pinaceae > Pinus > Pinus albicaulis. Next base: position 1,615 of record JAXQQM020065779.1, on the reverse strand, counting down.
GTACATATTCTTCATATTTTGGCTAAGGAAAGATCAGAGGTTTTGCAGCACCTGTTGGGATTCTTGTGGCTTTCAGTTCTTGATGCTATTTTCTCTCATTTTATTGTAAGTTATTTCATGTTTAATGTATGCCATTCCCTTCATATTCTTCTGAAACTAAATAAATGAGTAAATGAGGTTGAATCCATTGTTTACAGTGCTCTGCCTTTAAATTTGTTTAGTTTTACATGTTTTCGCCTGTTTGGAGAGGATCCATGTTCTCCCTTGCCCTCTTCAGCTCCTTGTCGTTCTGATCCATCCATACACCTGATCAAAAGCATCAAGACTACTGCCTACCTCGCCCCAACTCGAATTCTGCAAAAATCTGGCCTTATCCCCAGACCCAAAATTGTTTTTCCCATTTTTTCAACAAAAAACCCAAAAATCAAAATCAAACTTTCCTATCTCTTTACTAGCCTAAAATCAGTATTCGTTATAAGTCATCTCAACCCCTTTGAAGACTTTTTGCCGAGATAGACCCGGAGAGAGCCCTCTCCTGTCCTCGTAGGGCTAGCTACGAGGCTGAGCGTGGTTTGATGTAGCCTTGAGTTTTACCTTATTTCAGCCTAAGGTAGATTTGAGCGCTAACATAGTGGCGACCATAGTGGGGAAGAATTGGTTTGCTTGTTGATGTCATTTGTTTCATTAGCTACAGACGGAGCCTGAAGTCACGCCAGGTAGCCTTCGAACTACACATTGCTCTGCGAGTGCATAGTAGATAAACGCTGCTTCAGTCAATCTCTGGTCTAGCTTGTGAATGTGACATTCGACTTGTAGATTGTCTTGACCCGGTACATGTATCGAGTTCAGATCTGATGGTTGATGGTGGACAACGGTCAGACATCGCAAGGCTGAAATCATTCACCTGGTGACTTCATTCACTGAACAATCCAGAAATCGATGCCTCATGGTGACTTCACTGCAGGGAGATCAGTAGCTTCAAGATTGTCAAGATGAATCGAATCACGAGAAGATATGCTCCCATGAGTCGAGATCACATTCCAGGTTTTCCGAATAAGATGCCCAAGGTAGATTGGTCAAGGAATCTGCCTACGTTTAACGATGATGGTAAGAAAGATGCTGGTTTACATCTGGTTATATTTCACATGCATATTCGCAGGTTGAAGGTGGATTTTCTTGAAGATTGCTTGATGAAGATATTCCTGGCCACTCTGGAAGGTGAAGCCCAATCTTGGTATGAAAATTTGCCGCTGGCCTGTATTTACTGTTTAAAGGATTTTCATGCCCTGTTCATTGAAAGATATCAAGCATCTTATCCATCATTAAATCTAGTTCATGACTGTTGCAAACATGCTTCTACTTTTATTGAAAGCCTTGAGAAATATTATGAAGATGATAATTTCATGGATGATGAGATCATGGAGGCTCTGTATGAGAATCCATTTCAGCAATATGAAGAGAACCTAGAGGATACCCATCAAGATGATCAGGAAATTTTGCAGCAGAATCAAGATCAGCAGGTTGAAGATGGCCATATGGCTGAAAATGATGAAAGAGAAAGTGTAGTTTCAGATCTGCCCACAGAAGAAGACAGCATGCAAGGAAGTCAAGATTC